>PISX010004083.1:0-127294 GCA_004024625.1 Mellivora capensis | reverse complement strand
TGAAGAAGTCAAACTCTCTCTCTTCACAGATGACATGATTCTTTATATGGAAAACCCAAAAGACTCCACCCCCAAACTACTAGAACTCATACAGCAATTCAGTAACGTGGCAGGATACAAAGTCAATGTACAGAAATCAGTGGCTTTCTTATACACTAACAATGAAAATACAGAAAGGGAAATTAGAGAATCGATTCCACGTACTATAGCACCAAGAACCATAAGATACCTGGGAATAAACCTAACCAACGAGGTCAAGGATCTGTACTCGAGGAACTACAGAACACTCATGAAAGAAATTGAAGAAGACACAAAAAGACGGAAGACCATTCCATGCTGTTGGATAGGAAGAATAAACATTGTTAAAATGTCTATACTACCTAGAGCAATCTATACTTTTAATGCCATTCCGATCAAAATTCCACCGGTATTTTTCAAAGAGCTGGAGCAACTAAACCTAAAATTTGTATGGAATCAGAAGAGACCCCGAATTGCTAAGGAAACGTTGAAAAACAAAAATAAAACTGGCGGCATCACGTTACCTGATTTCAAACTTTACTACAATGCTGTGATCACCAAGACAGCATGGTACTGGCATCAAAACAGACACATAGACCAGTGGAACAGAGTAGAGAGCCACCTGCATTTTAAATGCTTACCAACCCTCTCCTGGTGTCAGCGAGGTATCCCTGTGCAAGGTCAGAGCTTCACGAGGTATGGAGACACGAATCCTAGTTTTAACACACTGATTCAAGGTTGGACTTCAGCAATGCCTACCTGCCTCAGAACTGTTCTCAGAATTTAAGCAAATCCAGTAACAGTATACTGTACAGGAAGATAGCTAAGAGGATCCAATTTTTTTTAAAATCTAGATTTAAAACGTAGATTCATGGCATTGAACTTGTGTTTATTTCTTCCTACAGGCTATCATCTGTAGAGATGTACCACCAAAAGGGTAAGGAGATTCTGAGGCCAATTATTTACCTCCTTGAGCAGTCGGGGGATATCAGACTAGCACACTTCCACCATTCAGAGGGCAAAGTGTAACAGTATGTGGGCACCCAGCGCCGAAGGGTGTGGTAGGACCCCTGCGGGGATGGGAGGGTCCATGGAAATGGCAAAAGCTTCTCCAAGGGGGAGGGACCCCAGGTGTGTCTTGAAAAAGGGGGTTGGACCCGGTAGGGAGAAGGAGTACACTTCAGGCCAGGAGGATCTGCTTCAGTAAAAGCAAAGGAGAGGAAATAGGTACTTTAGAGGAGGCCAGGGACACACAGCAAACACTGTCCCTGAGGTGGGGGGAACCCAATGAGCCACAGGAAAATATAGATTCTTGGTACTGCAATGTCTCTTAAGGCAAAAGCTCTCCTGTGGTGTGTGTAGCTTGGTGGTTAAGGGCATGGGTGGCTGAGCAAGAATGGCTGGACTCAAATCCCTCATCTGCCGCGTGGTTCTGCTTCTTTCTCTGTAAATGGGTGAGGACAGTGGCACTCACCTCAGAGTTATGGCGAGAATGATAGGAATCCAGTCATCTTATCACAGTGCCTGGTGAATAGCGAGGTCTCCATAAATGTAGCAGTTATCATTCAACATTCATTTAACAAACACATAGCCATTTAACTTCTCTACGTGAGGCAGCATGTTGTCCTGGAGGAGCTCCTGATTGTTTTCTAGTGGGCGAACACACGAGCAATGACATACAGTACAGTCAACACGGATTTGTTGCGGGCTTAGGTACTCAGCTGAGCAAAGTACTAGCTGCTAGGTAGGAACATAAAGTCAAAGAGACAGGTTGGAAATGGGGAAAAAAAAAGCATAGCTGATGGATGAATAGATAAACAAAGTGTGGTCTATGTGTCTGATAAAATAGTATTCTGCTTTAAAGAGGAAGGCCAGGGGTGCCTGCGTGGCTCAGTGGGTTAAGCCTCTGCCTTCAGCTCAGGTCATGATCCCAGAGTCCTGGGATCGAGCCCTGCATCCGGCTCTCTGCTTGGTGGGAAGCCTGCTTCCTCCTCTCTCTGCCTGCCTCTCTGCCTACTTGTGATCTCTGTCAAATAAATAAAATCTTGTAAAAAAAGATAAAGAGGAAGGCCATATGGGGTGCCGGGGGTTAAGTGCCCACCCTTGATTTTTGGCTCAGGTCATGATCTCAGGCTCATGAGACTGAGCCCCATGTGGGGCTCCGTTCTGAGCAAGGAGCCTGCTTGAGGATTCTCTGTCTCCCTCTGCCTGTCCCTCTACTTGCACTCACTCTTTCTAAAAAAAAAAAAAGGAAGGGCATTCTAAAATATGCTGCAACGTGGATAGACCTTAAAGACATTATGCTAAGTGAGAAATGCCAGTCACAAGAGGACATTTACTGTATGATCCCACTTCTGTGAGGGACCTCGAGTGGTCAGATTCCTAGAGACAGAAACTAGAATGGTGGTTGCCTGGGGCTGGGAGAAGGGGAATGGGGGGTTAGTGTTTAATGGGCACAGACTTTCAGTTTGGGAAGATGACAAATTCTGCAGATGGATGGAGGCAGTGGCTGGGCACAATAATGGGAATGCACCTACTGTCGCAGAACTGTACCCTTAAAAATGGTGAATGTGGTAAATTTTATGTCATGTGTATTTAACCAGAAGAAAAACAGGAAAAAATCACATGTAATCTTCATAATGACAATGGTGGAATAGAGAATCTTTCTCCGTTGTGGTTTCAGGATATTTGTTTGGACTTTTCTGATTATAGTTAAGGGATTCCATTTGCTGCAATTGTAGCTTTGTACCAGCAGGTGGCAATGTAGACCAGGAAGGACAGATGGAGGTTTGAAGGATGCTTTTTTAAAAAAAGATTTTATTTATTTATTTGACAGAAAGAGACACAGCCAGAGAGAGAACACAAGCAGGGGGAGTGGGAGAGGGAGAACCAGACTCCATGCTAAGTAAGGAGCCTGACATGGGGCTCCATCCCAGGACCCTGTGATCATAACGTGAGTGGAAGACAGATGCTTAACCACTGAGCCACCCACGCACCCCCCCCACCCCCCACCGAAGGATGTTTTACAGTGGTATATTTACATTCATTCATTCACCATTAAGTATTCTTTTGAAAGCCTAGACACACATAGCCTTGAGATTGTAAGGATTAATCAGACATTATCCGCCATCTCAAGAAGTTTACTAGTCTAGTAGAGAGGGACAGACATGCAATCAAGTAAATGCGGTAAATTTCTCTGAATCCTGGAGATTACAGAGGGATCCCATAGGGGTGTGTGTGGTCAATGGTAAAAGCGAAGAAAAAAATATAATTTCCCTTCCTGGAGAAATGCATGCTTAACTTTGCTAGTCACCTTTCATCTTAATTTTAAAAAGACACTGAAAAGTGCTTCATGTCTGGCATCTTCTCTGATCATCACAGCAGCCTACAAGATGCCCATTATTATCCACATTTTGCAGATAAGGCTGTTGGCCTGAAGGCCCCACAGCGTCCTGAAAGGGCTGAGCACCTGTCTGATCACAAGTCCTGCACCTTTTCCAGAAGGAACTCTCTGGCCCATACAGATTAAAAAAAAAAAAAAAAAAAAAAAAAATCACACCATTCTTCCTCCACTAATTCCAAAAGGAAAACTCAAACAAGCCCACCTCCTTTGTAACTCAGTTTGACAGATTAATCTGCATATAATGACTGATGAATTAATTAACTCTTTGCCAAGTTGCCGTAGCAACTGGTTTCTTTTAGAATTTGGCTTGGTTACAGAGTTTAAAGCAACAGTGTTCCTTTGACAACATTCAAATTGTATATGAAATTAAATGGAACACAGACACATTTTACCACAGGTGGGGGCTACGCAGCTTTCTCAGAAAAGTTGGAACGGCTCTTCCTAAAGCTTGCAGGGCTGTTGACAAAGAACAAGGTAGACAGAGACTATATCTATATATCTATATATTACATGATTGGTCTACATTTGTCATTAAGTAGGAATGATTCAACAGATTTAAACTATAAATACATGAAAGACCAACATTCGAAAGGGGCGTCTTTGCCTGCAGATAAATTCCAGTCCATCTTAGATGTGTTATAAGGTTAAGCCAATATGGAAACGTGTTAATGCTGTTATTGACAGCAAGGATTTTCAGAGAGGAAGAATGAGATACAAATACGGAATGAGAGAAGGCAAGGGAAAACCTGTGAGGATGAACTGGGATTGTAGTAGTCGCTGTAAAATCATGATTTCCAAAAGGTAGAAGTATATGCTGCTAGTATGGGTACGCACATGTGTACATTTGTATGCTGTGTACATATATATGCATATATAGTTGACCTTGAACAATGGAAGGTTAGGGTGTTGACCCCTTACAGTTGAAAAATCTGTGTATAACTTTTAACTCCTCAAAAACTTAACTATGGGGCACCTGGATGGCTCAGTTGGTTAAGCATCTGCTTTTGGCTCAGGTCATGATCTCAGGGTCCTGCAATCAAGCCCCGCAACGGGGTTCCTGCTCAGCCTGCTTTTTGTTCTCCTTCTGGCTGTAAGGGCCTATTTAGCCAGAGCGATTCCATCTGGTGGGTCAGGCCAGGTGGAGGTATCCAATCAGTGGGGGTGCATACTGTCTCCCTAGCTACCAAGAAGTATGGGTCCCGCCCTTTGGGTGCCTTTTGGGCACCAATTCTGACCAAGGTGATAGGCTAGTTCAAATATCTACTATAGGGTAAATTGTAATTCAGTTGGTCACTTACGTGTGACCTAGTCTGACTGTGCAGCTTTCTCTGTGTGTTACAATGTCATTGGCCACCTGTGCGTGGCAGGGCCCAACAACATGGCCTTTGCCCTTAAAAGCTAGTCTGTAAGACAGAGAGAGGTCGCCTCTTTTTAAGGGGCGGCCCCGGCCGGTCAGTTTGATTCTCGATGCTTGGCGCGAAATAAAGCTCTGCTTGACCTTCGCTTTGTATCAGTCTGCTCCTTTGATTACAGACCCAACACTGGCCTCTCAAATAAATAAATAAAATCTTAAAAGATACAAAACCCCCCCAAAACTTAACTGCTAGTAGCCTACCATTGACCAGACTTACTGTTAAAAATAAACAATTGATTAAATACATATGTTGTATGTTATATGTATTTTATATTATACTCTTATAATAAAGTAAGCTAGAGAAAAGACAATGTTATTAAGAAAATCATAAGGAAGAGAAAATATATTTATGGTACTGTACTGTATTGAAAAAACACATACAGGTAGATTTGTGCGGTACAAATTTGTGTTGTTCAAGGGTCAAGTGTACATGCATATATTTCTTCATTCTGTCTGCTGGAAAGGCCAAGATGTTAAGACACACCAGCAGCAGTGAGCACACCTCTCACCCAGGTGTGATGCTTAGTCTTATTTATCACTCCAAAGAACCAGGGTTCCTCAAAGAAATGGGTGATACCAGCCTGGGGGGCAGGATCGCTGCCACGTAAACCTGGAACATGGTCACGCCAAAAAGTAAGAAAGTGCTTTAAAACCATTGGGGGTCTGTCATCGGACACAAGAGCCAGATTGAAGAGGCTCTCATTTAGTCAAATCGGGGATGAGATGAGCACCCAAATATTTAGGTACAGAAATGAATTCTAAACCACTGAAAAATACAGGGATTCTATTCTGTGTCTGTGCCAATAACAAAGAGATAAATAAATGGGGGATAAGGGAGTGCTCTTGCTAGCTAGCTGCCAGAGAATGTGAACGGAGTCCTGGGATGGGAGAATCAGCATATGCAACCAGCATCGTGAAGTTTGGGTCAGGCAAGATCCAGAAACAGGTGACGCTCAATCTACGGGAACTTTTTTTTTTTTTTTTTAAAGAGATTCTGTTTTTTAAGTAATCTCTATACCTAACATGGGGCTTGAACACACGACCCCAAGATTGAGAGTTGCATGTTCTTCTGACTGAGCCAGACACAGGGGAACATTTTCGTGAGCAACACCATTTCTGCACGGTCTCCCCATAGACTGCTTATCAGTTGCAGAGTAAAACATAGTAGCTTGTCAGTGGAGAAACTAGACAACAATTTGGGTCATTAAAATGAACACCACAAAAGGAGGAGGGGTAGACACGGTCTGCACCCTTGCTGCAGATCCTGAGAGGG
This sequence comes from Mellivora capensis, assembly GCA_004024625.1. Taxonomy (NCBI): domain Eukaryota; kingdom Metazoa; phylum Chordata; class Mammalia; order Carnivora; family Mustelidae; genus Mellivora; species Mellivora capensis. The sequence goes on along the minus strand of PISX010004083.1, from coordinate 121,186 downwards.
ACACTGGTCATCTAGGTAGTACCCAAGCCAGGGGGACACAACCAGAACCTAAGTCAGGAAGAAACATTGGGCAAACGGGAACTTTAACAAAAAGGGAGGGAGGGGACTGTATTCTTCAAAAATGGCAATGTCATAAAGGCAAAAAACAAACAGACAAACAAAAAACAAAACATAACAAAAAACAAAAGACTGCGGAGCTGTTCCAAGTCAAGGGCAACTAAAGAGAGATGGAAACCAGATGCTGCCCCAGCCCGAGCCTGGATCCCATGCTGGAAGGGAAAAGCCACACAAGAGATAAATGGCTCAACTGATGAAACTGGGATGTGGAGGGGAAATTAGATGGATTGATGATGTCAGCGTTCAACTTACTGAAGTTGCTACCTGCAACTTGTTTCTGTAAGACGAATGCTTCCATGCAGGAGATGTCTTAATTTTTTAAAAATTAAAAAAAAATTTTTGAAATTAAAAAAAAAAAAGATTTTATTTATTTATTTATTTGAGAGAGAGAGAGAGAGAGAGAGCATGAGCGAGGTAGGATCTGAGCAGGGAACTTGATCCCAGGACCCTGGGATCATGACCTGAGCTGAAGGCAGAGGCTCAACCAACTGAGCTACTCAGGCTTTTGCAGGAGACTTTTTTTTAAAAAAAGGTTTTATTGTGGAAATTTTCCAACATATGCAAAAGAAGACAGAAGAGTGTGATGAGTCCTACATAAAATAATTGACAATATTGCTTAATGTCATAAAATATGCAGTCACGGTCAGTGTGGGAAAAGGCTCTTGACACTGGGTCTCGGGCTTCAATGTGAGTTCCCATGCTTTAGTTCCAAGATCCAGATGTTTCAGGGACCTCTGGTTATCCACCCTCTCACCAACCCCAATTCGGGAATTATTGCTATAAGATTAGTGGTGAAGTATGATGAGATGAAAAATGTGACTTTCCTGACTCCTGATGTAATTTGATCGAGTATATTGGAACAGAAATTAAAAACATATCCTTTACTTACAAAAACACACACCCAACTCCAGGCACATTTCCTACAATAGAGCAGAAGAGTGACAGAATCTTTATTGATCCCATGTTGACTGTATGCTAAGAATGTGGTCCTTTGTCATCCTCCCCCTTTTCCTTTAAAAGTGGAACATAGAAAAGTATATAAAGTACAGTATATACTGTAAAAAGTATATAAAGAAAAGTTGGATTCCTTTGAATCTAGTCGATCATGTTTTTACTACACATGCAAATAACCAAGCCGTTGTCCTTCCCCCAGAGCTGCCTGGAGTCTGAGAGCAATTCATTTAGGCCACATCACCCTGCCTTCCTTCGGCCCCCAGAGCTCCAGCGATGATGGTTTCAACCTAATCCGGTCTGTGTGATTTGATCCTTTTGCATAAAGAAAAGGTTATTGCTCTTCGTCACCCCCTCAAGTCCACCAAGAAACCACTGAGCTTTTGGAAAGACAGTTGCATCTGTCCAAGAACATGAGAACCTCCCCTTCTTCCCCCAACCCCATGTTTTAATCTTTCCTGGTGAGCTGGGAGCATGAAAGTCTTGAAAAGTCTTGGAGTTGCAAACCTGCCCCCCTCAGTACGTGGCACAGATCAGTCAGGGAGAAATACGAAGCACTTCTTGACTGCTAATTCTCTGTCGGCTCCTTACCTTCTCACCTGCCTGATATTTGCATTTTGTTCGGGTGGAGTGTATCACTGATCTCCCCAAGTGTTTATTGAGTACTGACGACATGCCAGGTGTCTCAAGGAGTGACTCACACACACTAGCCCTGGGTTCTGTTAAGGATTTTATCCTTTATCCCAAGGACCGCAGAAGTCACGGAGCTGTCAGAAGCAGGGCAGTGAGGAGGAAAGTTTGGTCTCAAAAGAATTCTGGTCCATGGAGAAGTGATTACAGGTAGGACAAAACTGGAATCAGGAGGCAGTTAGGGGGTGGTGTGCTTCCCTGGGACAGAGGGGACCAGAGCAGTTTTGCAGAGCGGACAGGGGTGTGACCTGCCCAGGAATGTACAGAATCACAAGTGCACACAATATGCACACACGTCTTGGGGGCTTGGATTTCTCTAGCACAGAAAAAATGCTCCCGGAAGAGAAGAAAGAGAACATACAGATGAGGGGATGGGACCTGCTGCTGGTTTAACTCCAATTCAGAGTGCTGCTGGGGGGTGTCCGGGTAAGCACCACCCCCCCAGCCCCATCCATGGGGGCTGCGTGGGAGCCCATTGAGCGGGGCAAGCATCAAACAGACCAATTTAACTTCCCTTTGACACAAGGTAATGGAAGAAATCCTCCAGTACCCACTATTTCATACCAAGGAGCTTAATACATGCTATTTCTCCCACTAACAGAACACCGACTTGGGCGGCAGCCACCTCAAGTAACCAGTATTGGCTACTAGGGTCCCTGGTGCACAGGGTGACTGACTGCAAAAACCCTGTTCCCAAGAGCTCTTGGCGCTTTCCAGTTAGACAGCACCACCTGGCGGCTGGATCTAGGAATAACCCAACCATGAGCACAACTTAAGCACCTCTCACAGGTTCCAACGCAAGCTGGACTGCCAGGCACCACCTTTTTTTCCTTCTCAGCAGGACGGTGCATAGTTTCATTTCTCCTTTCCCCCTGTTTGTTGTTTCTCAGTTGTAAAAGCTCAGAAAATGGCTATTTCAAAAAATACAGAGCATCTCCTTTATCCATTCCTTCTTTCCATTCTCTCCTCCTAATATTGTTTCCCCTCTTCCTGAATGGCCGCGTACTTCTGCTTACATAATTGCTGTTAGCTGTTAAATTGTTCTGTTCATTATCAGTTATTGGGTTCTGCGGACTTAACTCTGACGTTGATAAAAAACAGCGATTCAAAGTATATTGACATCTTCATTTGTTTTGAGAATTCCATATATTCCTCCTAAATTTGTAAAGGATGGTAAAGGTCCATATTTAGAAACTTGAAATTGAGACTCTTGATATTGCTAATGTACAATACAATTAAAATTAAAACAACAGAGGCTAAAATCGACATTATTCACCATTGAGCAGATAGCCCGTTGGCTAGCACATAAAAGGGGGAGTCGTGGGGCACCTGGGTGGCACCATCGATTGAGTGTTGGCTCTTGGTTTCAGCTCAGGTCATGATTTCAAGGTCAGGGGATCGAGCCCCCTGTTAGGCTCCTTGCTCAGTGCAAGTCGGCTTAAGTTTCTCTTCCTCATCCTTCCTCTATAAGATAAATAAATCTAAAAAAAACCAAAAACGTGCCCAGTGGTGGGGTGCCTGGGTGGCTCAGTCAGTTGAGCAGTGGACTCTTGATTTCAGGTCATGATCTCAGGGTCGTGAGATCTAGCCTGGCAGCAGGCTCTACACTCAGCTTGGAATCTGCTTCCCCCTCTCCGTTTGTTCCTCCCCCCTGCACATGCTCACTCTCTCTCTCTCAAATAAATAAAAATATAAAATCTTAAAAATAAAGAAGACACAAATGGCCAATCAGCACATGAAAAGAGGCTCAACGCTATGAGTCATTAGGAAAATAATAATTAAGAGCACAGTGAAAACAACACACCCACTAGGATGGCAAAATCAAGAAGACAGACAATACCCCATAACAAGTGTCAGTGGGGATGAGGAAAACCTGGAATGGGTTGTACCTGTTGCTGGTGGAAATGTAAAATGATTCAGCTGCTTTGCAGGCTGTTTTACACTTTGTCAAACGGGTAGACAGGGTTACCATATGACCCAGCCGTTCCGCTCCTAGATATTTACCCAAGAGAAAAGAAAACATACGTGTAGGCCGTACCTTGTACATGAATGTTCAGCCAGCGTTCTTCATAAGGGCTAACAGGTGGAAATAACCCAAATGCTCATCAACTGAATGAATGGACAAATAATGTGGCACATCTGTGCAGTGAAGTCTTATTACGCCATGAAAAGAAAGTACGGACGTGCGTTACACGTGGATGAGATCACGCTAAGCAGAAGAAGCTAAACAACAGAGAACAGATATTGTATCATTATTTACGTGATGTGCCTAGAATAGACCATTCCATAAAGACAGAAACTAGACGAGTGGTTGCCAGGGACTTGGAGGGGGTGGAAAATAAGCTGGGGATTTCTTTTGGGGGGGGGGTGAACATGTTCTGGAACTAGACAGTGGTGATGATTCCACAACCTTGTGAATATACAAAATCTTAGAAACAATGAGTTTCGTGGTATGGGAATGATATTTTAATGAAGAAAGAAAAAGAAAATTATATTTCAGTTAAGAAAAAATAAGATGACAGTCTTTCTGGATTGAAGTGAAAAAGCATAGTGGGATGTCCCTGTTCTCCTTTCTGTTTTGTCAGTGGTTATTTCTGATTTATTCTGTGCCAGATTCTTCTAGATTGTATGGAGAACACAGACATGAACCAGAATGGACATGGCTCCCATGGAATACAGAATCCGATAACAGATTTAAGCTACATTTATAAATATCTACAACATATGGTAAAAGGCGTTATAAGGGAAGTACATATAAAATGAACAGAGACTTCCAACGGAAGGGATCAGGGTGGGTTTCAAAGAGGAGGTAACAGTTGAGATGGCCTTTGAAATGTGGGCAGGATCAAGCCATTGAAGGGCGTGGGGAAGGGATTCCAGGAGCAAAGGACAAGGCAAGCAGAGGGCACAGAGAGGTCCTGTCTGGTGGGTTCACAGTGTGGATCAAAGGGGGAAGTGGTTCACGAGAAAGGGGGGTTTGCACCCTTCGGCTCCCTACTATAAAAAAAGTAGGTCCTGGGGATGTAATACATAGCATGGTGACTAGAGTTAATAATACTGCATTGCATATTTGAAAGTTGCTAAGAGAGTAGATCTTAAGAGTCTTCATCACAAGAAAAACCATTTATTTATAACTATGTGTGGTGACAGATGTTAACCAAATTCATTATGGTGATCATTTGCAATATATACAGATGTTGAATCATTATGTTGTACACATGGACCTCGTATGTTACAGGTCAGTCATGCCTCAGAAGATACTAAAACAAAATAACGTTAAAACAAAGTTTGCTGTCTTATCTCTTCACGGGGTCTTCCAGCACCATGCCCCCTAACCTCCACTGGCTGGGGCACAAGAAGAAAGGACGGGTGCCCACCAGCATTTACACTTGGTGCTTATTACCATTCTGGTCTCCTTCTGACATTTATTTATTGAAAGCCATTCCTGCAGTCATCACAATGGCCCCTGGAGACGGAGCAGGAGACAGGAAGGATGAGGTCCCTGGTCCTAGGAGCTTTTGGGCATCAGACACTAAGCAAATGCATGAATGAAAATACAGTTGTGAAATGTGGTAAGTTCTGTGACGAAAAGAGGTAGTTACCCTGGGGAAGAATAAAATGGGAAGCAAGGAAGGACCCTCTGAAGAGAAAGTGATCTCAGATGTGAAGGAGAAGATGGAGTTTAGGCAGGTGATTTGGAAAAAAAAGAGAGAAAGAAAGAAAGAAAGAAAGAAAGAAAGACGGGCGGACCAGTTTTCCAGGGGTGGAAACTGGAAGCATGAAGAGATACCAAAAAGAAGGACAAAGGGACAGAGAGAGTCAGCTGTAAAGTACTCCTGACATGGCAGAATGGCAGTTACTGCTGTTATTACACACACACACACACACACACACACACACAGGAAGGATGTGAGTGGTAAGCAATGTAGCTGTGTCACGTTAAAAACAACCCGACTTGGGTCAGGGAAGCTTGTTTTCTTCTTAACTTCTCAGGGAAAAAAGGTCCCATGTCTGTGTGTTAGATGATGCGACGGCCAACGGGTCTATGAAGCTTCGATCCCACAAACATGACATTCTGAATGTCATTCCCACGGTTTTAGAAAAACGGCTTTTACGTATCTTGTCTGCCGCCAAATGCAAATACAAAGACCAAAGAACAAATCAAAGTATGACACCAGCGATCCTTCCCTCCCGTGGTTCTGACGTTTTGCAGTGAGACTTTGCTAAATGGTCCACCCACACCAATGTGTTTAAACCCTCAGAACTTTAAGTCATGCCTTCTGATTTCTCTCCCGAGAGGAAGCAGCCCTTCAGCAGTAGGCTCCCAAGGAAACAATTTACCTTCCAAACGCGAAAGTGCTTTTAGCTTGCGATATTGATCGGTATTATAACACTCACTGTCTAAGACAGGAGTCCAGGAACATTTTCCTTTCCTTACGGTGATGTAGCGAATATCTATGTTTCTGTTCATTTCCTCACCGTAAGGAAATAAAAATACAGAGAAATCAATAGGTGCCTTACCAAAGACTAATGGTGAAACTAAGGTCAGGAAGAATTTTAGAAAATATTAGAGTGAATTCGTCTTGAAAAGTTGAATCACTCTTGTATGCCTGCAACTAGTAGAACATCGTATGTTAACTAGACTTCTTCCTTTTTCTTCTTAAAGCAACCCTGAGATTTGCGACAGGAACGAACGCCAGTTAGAAACAATCGTTCAGCCCAGCATTGCGGGGCCTCTCTCCCGTGGGTTCTCGAGACTCAGTGATGACAGGGTCGCTGGGGTCGTGTATCTGAAATAGCAGCCAGAACATGGCGGAATGGAGACCTGGAAACGACGGAACGTGGGTGACACCGATGTCAGGACTCATCGACTCCCTGTTTATACGCTACTCCTCTGCCTCTCACTTCCACGAGTCTGAGTTGGAATCCCATCCCTCGGGATAGAATCTGGATTAAAGCAAGCCATGTGCAACCTCCCTACATGATTGGCCCCATGAATGGCTTCCTGTCAGGCTTTCCGCCCTAGAGTTTCAGGTTTATAACTTCAATTTGGGGTCCTGGTGTAGAAAGAAGACAGATGGAATCAGGGCATAAAAGGAGAAAAGCAGTAGGGGGCTCCTGCCATTATGTAGCAGTTCAGTAAGTGTCCAAACAGGCAGGCAGTCTGGACACAAAACTCCTCTTCCAATCCCAGCGACACTTCGGAGAGTAGCGACAGCCGCCCTCCCCCCTGCCCAATACTGCAGTCCCACTCCAGAGTTTGGTGTTCAATCTTTGACATCATTAGAACACAATGGTAATCACCTTCTTTCTGTATGAAGCATATTAAATTTAGGTATGATGTAACAAGCCATAATTTATTATCTCATTATATACCTAGAATCATCCTTGTTGAATTTTAACGTATCTATCCTTATAAAAAGTCCTTTTTAAAACAGTGAATTTATTAACCTTTTACTATGTATGTGCCAGGCACTACTTTTCATTAAAAGTTAAAAAAAACATTAAAAAAAAATTTACGATGAAGTACAATAAAGTACAATGAAGATCTTAAGTGTATAGTTTGATAGGTTTTGACACATTTACACTTGTATAATTACCACTCCAATCGAGATGCAGAGTATTTCCATGACCCCAGAAAGTTGCCTCATGACCCTTTCTAAAAATCTGGCCCCCAAAACTATTATTCTGATCTCTATCAACATAGACTGGTTTTACCTTTTATTGGAATTACCTAAAAATAGAGTCATACTCTTTTATTTTAGTACACCCTCTTTTGTGTATGTACACGATATTTAAAAAATTCATCCATGTTATGTTTTCTATTAGTACCTTTTTTTTTGTTGAATATTTCATTGCCTGAATGTATGTAATTTGTTTATTCATTCCCCTGTTGATGAAAATTTGGGTTGTTTCCCATTTTTGGCTCTCTTTCTTTTTTCTTTTTCTTCCTAGATAGGTTCCATGTGCTGTGTGGAGCCCAGGGTAGGGCTTGAATTCATAGCTCTGAGATTAAGAGTCAGATGCTGAACTGAACCACCTAGGTGCCCTGGCTTTTGGCTGTCTTGAATAAAGTTGATATAAACATTCTGTACAAATCTTTATGCAAACACATGCTTTCATTTTTCTGGGTAAATTCCTGGGAGAGGTATTATTGAATCTTAGGATAGGTCTATGTTTAACTTCTCAAAAGATTTCCCACTAATTCTTTGATGTAATTGTACAATTTTACTTGTACCACCAACAAAGAGTGAGATTTTAGGTTCTAGATCAGGGCTCAGCAAACTTTGGTTTGCCACCTGCTTTGTATATAATCCATGAGCTAAGAAGGGTTTAAATGGCTGGGGGGAAAAAAATCAAAAGAAAAATAATATATCATGACACTTAAAACTCCAGGACATTCAAATTTAAGTGTTTATAAATAAAGTTTTATTGGAACACAACCACATTCATGTGTTTCTGTGTGGTCCGTGGCTCCTTTCTTGGTACAATTCAGCCCTGAGCAGCTGCCACAGAGATCCTATGGCCTGCAAAGCAGAACATAGTTAACATCTATCCCTCAGAGAGAAAGTTTGCTGTACCCTGTTCTACATCTGCCCCACATTTGGTATTGCTGGATTTTACGCCATTCTAGTGGGTGTGAATTGCTCTCTGTGATTTTAATTTGCATTTCCTTGATAACCAGTGATGCTGGCAGCTTACTGCCTCTTCCTGCGTCTTCTTTTGTGCAATGTCTGTTTGAAGCCTTTTGCCCATTTTAATAGGGCATCTTTTTATTATGTCAGTCTGTAGGATTCCTTTTTATGTTCTGGAAACAAACACTTTGCACCTGTGCCCTGAGGACATTTTCTTCCAGTGCTCAGCCTCAGCCCGGCACAGGGGTCTCTTTGAAGCTGGCCAAAGTCCATCCGTAGCCCAGGAATTCCCATCCTGCCTTGCAGGTTGCTCTACAAAGCCCACCACCTTAGCAATTCCAGACCACACTCAGCATCCTCGCCCCACCATGCCATGGAGCTCCCCCTTCCTGCACATAGTGGAAGAAATTCTGCCAGGTAGCACAATCCCATTTTACAGATAAGAAATTAAGAAACTAGATATTCTTTGCTTAAAGGGAATCAGAATGCTTCTGGGCTGAACTGGAATGTTCTTGTCTAGGCCCTGGTTGTCTTACCAGGGCCAGAAGGCATGCTGTCTTTAAGTCCTTCAGTAGGTGAATGGATGACAATACCTCCAAACAATGGCACAGTCTTAAAAAGCAAGGAGCTATCAAGCCATGAAAAGGCATGGAGGAACCTTAAATGAGTGTTGCAAAGTGAAAGAAGCCGACCTGCAAAAATTACATCATGTGGGATTCTGACTAATTGACATTCTGGGAAAGGCAAACCTATGGTGTATGAATTTGCTAGGGCTGCTCTGAGAAACTACCCCTGGTGGAAGGTTCTCTTGGAGAAAATTGTCAGTCTCAGCCCTGAACTCACAAATTCACAAGAAAACTTGACAAACTGCTAAGCCATAGACCTGCTGTTCATGATTTCTCACAGGTTCGGTTCTCTATAGGCTCTAAGAATAGCCTAACATGCAAACTAGTACCATTCTCGGGAAGGCTCCTATAGGCTCCCACAGGCCTTGGATGCTGGCCTCCATACACATCCAAATACCTGGGGCCCTTTCTTCTTAATAGTGGCCCTGACATTAGGTTCATACAAACCTCAGGGCCTTTGCACTTGCCTCTCCCTATCCTGAGTACCTATTCTCCATATAGTTTACCTGGTCCCATCTTTTATCCCCTTCAGGCCTTAGTACAAATATCCATCTTCTTAATGAAAGCTTCCTGGCCAACTTATTTAAAATTGCAACCCCTGTGCTCATTCAGCAGCCCCTGTGCTCATTAGTTGTCCATTAGCCGGCAGCAACGATGGAGCATGGCAGAGGTGCCTCCTGGGCAGGTCCCTGGAAAGAAAAGTCATTATAGAGTAGGTTGGAGGGGCTCAAATTCTAGCCTCCCTTCTTTTTGTGGTTCTGTTTGGTTGCAGGCAACTGGAGGTGCCCTTAGAAAAATCCCATGATTCTGGGCTGTTTCTTTAGATCAAACTTGAGCTTTGTCCCCTGTAAGGTGCAGATGTTCCTGGGAAGGGGAACACATCAGATCCTGCCCTTACACCACAGTGTGAATTGAGAGATGATGGGAATCGGGGGTGGCGGGTAGGAAAGGGCAGTCACCATGTTCTGCTCTGTGTCCTGGAGCATCACCTCAATTTTCATTATGATCCTTCTGGAAAGTACTCTCGTCTTCATGTTATACTGAAGCTAAGGGAGCTCAGAGGTGCTAAGTAACCTTCCAGGGTAGGAAGGGCCAGAATTCCGGACAGGTCCTGGCCCTGGATCCTGTTCCAGGGCCTACACAGCAGGGGGGCTCTCTGCTAGCTGACAAAGCCACTTTCTCTATGGATGCATGCGGAGGACAGAAAATAGGAAAGGCCAATGGCTTTGCCATATGTAAAGATCAAATTCTGACCCGCAGCCTGCAGCACCCAGCCCAGGAAGTGAAGCCGTTATCTCAAGCAACCTGTCCAGGAAGGCAAACAATAATCCTGTAACAACTGGCCCCAAAGGGCCAGGACTCGAGTAGTAACTGACCGCTTCCTTCATTTTGGCCCCCTACCCCAAAGCAGGACCAACTGGAGAAAAGCAGACAAGTTCTCTTAACCAATCAGGATGCCCTATTTCTAGCTGGCCCGCCTACGGCTTGACCTCACCAGCAGCCTCTACCCGGTTATACCTGAGGTCTTTGCTCTTTTAGCCCCGAAAAGCCTCCTGGCTCCACTGGCTGCCTTTGAACCCCCAGATCAAGTGATGGTGCCTGACTCTCCCGCTGTCACCAGCTCTGAACCAACAGCCTCCGCTTGCTCTCGTTTAGGCGGTCTTCACTGATTTCCAGAGTGTGGTCTCAGAAGCCACTGAGGGCTGGGTACACGTATCATTCAATGGGGGCTTGTGGCTGCGTTGGGTTGATAAAATCGTTCTTGGTTAGCGCAAGGAACACCACAGATCAGCGTCTCACGGTGTTTTGCGAGAAGCACTGTTCCGTCTCAGAGGTCCACAGAGCCCATGGCTGGGAACTTCAGGGAGGCTGGGATGGGGTGTCCTTCGCTCTCCTTTCTGTTGCCCCTTCCTGGGAAAGGGGTGCAGGGGAGATGCAGGGAACAGACTACTTAGTGGACTACACGGGGAATGGTGGCTAGTTCAGACTAGCGTGAAAAAGTCTGTTCACCCCGCAGCCGTGCTCCTTTGGAGCCTGACTAGTTGGGGCTGTGTCCTCCCCTCCCTTAAGAGGGAGCATGAGGGAGCAAAGCCTATGCTGGCTGCGGAGGGCCCAGGGCGGGAGACCAGACATTTCCAATCGGACTGGAAACTCTACAGAAAAAAAAAATGACAAATATTCCCTGTGGCATCTTTTGGCCCCCATTGAATGATACGTTTCTCATAATAAAATGTCGTATTTGGTAATGGACTTAGTCTTTACCTCATTTAATAACTTGATAGGAATAACCGAAATGCCCCCATTTAAGAACAAGGTGCTGTAAGGAGAAACTGAAAGAAAAGACTGCTATCAAGAAAGAGGAGGAGAGACAGAAATGCAGGCGTGGAGCCAGAAGACCCCACCGCAGGCCACCTGGCTGGTTCTGGGGACCCGGGAGGGTGCGAGTAAGTAGGCCATGCAGCTGGTGTTGGCTCCCAGCATCTGTGAGTTGTCAGGAGCAGGGGCACATTCACGTGGGGGAACCTGTCATCACCACTTGGGTCACTGGCCATCCCCATCCCAGCCTCTCTGAAGTTCCCAGCCCATTCCTCACTGCTCTCACTCTCTGCCTTAAGACCCTGGGCCCCCAGGAGGTCCTGGGTCCGTACTGAGGGTCAGGGCACAGAGGGCCAGGCCAAGAGATCCGGTGGAACTCCAGAATCTTCCCCTTCGGTGTCTGATGGATTCTCCTTGGCACACTGAATTTCTCTGTACAGTGAAAACCTATATAGGATTAAAAAAATTTAAAAAAGAGTAACTCCTATTACACTGTGTGCTCCAGGCTGTGACCCATCGTGTGACCCATGGCAATCCATGGTGTCCAGGATCTTTTGAAGAACGGCTATGCTGCTTTTTCCTTTTTTTCCATTTTTGGCTTGAGTAACAGGAATTTTTTTTGAAGACTTTATTTATTTGACAGAGAGAGACACAGCGAGAGAGGGAACACAAGCAGGGGGAGTGGGAGAGGGAGAAGAAGGCTTCCAGATGAGCAGGGAGCCCGACGTGGGACTCAATCCCAGGACTCTGGGATCATGACCTGAGCTGAAGGCAGACGCTTAGCGACTGAGCCACTCAGGCGCCCCAAGTAACGGGATTTTTGAAACCCATCATCTGTTTTCCTAAATGAACATTCGGCTGCACTTGATTTGAATCAGGGACTATTTGCACTTAGGAGTTTTAGGTCAAGGGAGAGGCTGAGGCTGGAACTAAAGGCCTCCTTGGGCCGCGGCAGTGTCCCAGGAAGCTCGCCTCCCTGGGTCCACTTTGGTGGCTTGGTGACACCCGACCACCACTCTCCCTCCATTCACAGGTGACTGCAGAGCTCCGGTGTCTGTACCTGCGTGAGACCATGGACCCTGACCCCCTGCACCCTGTTATGAGCTGATTATTGTACCCAAGCCCAAATCGGAGAGGTCCCTTCTGAGAAAATGCCATTAGATCTGAAGAGGGAAGTGGATCTGAATATTAAATAAACATTCTCCATTAGCCATAGCAAGAGCGTGTCAGACCAACTGCCTCTCTGCCGGCTTTTTGGTTCTATGCAGCACTTAGAAATAGTTGATGTTCAGCTGTTACATTAAAAAATCATTCTGCAATAAAATGCCAGTTAAAAGAACTTCAGAGATAAAGAATTATGTAACTGTCCTTTATCGGCCCAGGAAGGAAAGGGATTCAGTAGATGGCTCTCTCTCCCCTCCCCCGGTCCCCCACAGCGTCTGATTGGCTTTCTTTAGCACTTTGAATTTCTTTGTACAACGAAAACCTATACTAACCAAAGAAAGAGGGACATCCCTCATGTTGCAAGAAGGTCACCTAAGTCAATTACAGCGCCTCTGAACTGGCGCGGATGAAGAGTTTCAATACAACTATGGAAAATGTGCTGTTTTTTGCTTTTCCCTTGTTCTGAGAGGAACCTTAATGTTCTGTATTCCAAGAAACTGCTCAGAATGGAAAAAAAAAAAACAAAACCCAAACCAACCCCTTAACTTGATAAACAGAAATATATTCAACAAGTGTATTTTCGCTCTTTTGTGAGAAAGGTGTCGGGCAGTGGGACTTGGGGGACCTTCTTTGAGTTGCCTTGTCCCTCTGTCCGTGGTGCTGTTGCATGGGTGCTGGGCTGGGCCACGTGGTGTGGGTGCTTCATACGCGTGTCTCCTGCATGAGGCCAGGAGTTTTTGAGGATGATGTATGCTGACCCCCGGCAGAACCTGTCTTGGAGCAGGTGCATTAACCGTGATTGAATTAGCAAGCGACTAGCCCAGGACACAGCACGGACATCCTTTTGAACATACTGTTTGCTCTGCCGTCAAAGAGCTGTTTGATTTGCAACCCCCTCTGGGACAGGCTGGCCTTGTTTGGTCTTGTCTTAGGTTTCCTTCTGGGGGAGCTGTGGTCTTATGGCTTGTCTACATCGGCCACTGAGTCTGACCAGCCCCGGGGGGCTCAGCTAGCATGAGGCCCGAGCACTCCCAGGGATCAGCAATCCTCTTCTCACTCTGTGTTGGTCCATCCTGTGGGCCCTAACCCGCTTTCGGTGTCTCGCTCTGCTCATGCAGAATGGTGACTTTTGTGTCTATAGATTTCAGTAGCTGGCCTACCTCTGATTAATTGTCTTTCCCCTAAAGAAGAAATACAGTCTGGGTCTAAGTTCATCTTATGATTCAGACTTGACCTGACCCCTCTTACAGGAAAGCCACTTGTGGGGAAAGAGAATCAGAAATGCAGGGCTTGGCCTCCCAGCTGGAGCAGGCACAGAGATGCAAAATTGTATTCTCATGACGCTTCTAGAAGCTCCCGTAAAACACAGTCGCTTCTCTGCAGTTAAGTTTCAGGTTCCACACTGGAGCTTGGCATTTATTCTTACCATTATGTTCTTTTTTTTTTTTTTTTTTAAGATTTTATTTATTTATTTGACAGACAGAGATCACAAGTAGGCAGAGAGGCAGGCAGAGAGAGAGGGGGAAGCAGGCTCCCTGCTGAGCAGAGAGCCCGATGTGGGGCTTGGTCCCAGGATCCTGAGATCATGACCCCAGCCGAAGGCAGAGGCTTAACCCACTGAGCCACCCAGGGGCCCCAATATGTTCTTTCAAACTATAAGACAACAGTTCATTAGAATTATACTGTCAAAAATTCCTCACCCACTACTGTGCAGGGAGGAGCTGCTGATGCCTGGATCCTGGGTTAGCTATTCCCCTCCCCCTCACATGTTTTAAAACCACTTCCGTGAAAACTTAAAAGAAAAAAAAAATCTGATGCTGTCGTTAGAACAGTAGTAAATAAACAGACTGTCCATTGCTTATATGTGGACAGGTTTTTGTTTTTTTTTTTAAGATTGTATTTATTTATTTGACAGAGAGATAGAGAGCACAAGTAGGTAGAGCAGCAGGCAGAGGGAGAGGGAGAAGCAGGCTCCCCACTGTATAGAGAGCCCGGATGTTGGACTCGATCCCAGGACTCTGGGATCATGACCTGAGCCGAAAGCAGCCGTTTAATCGACGGAGCCACCCAGGCGCCCCATCAAATGACAGCTCCTGAATTTCACGATGACTATATTCCTTACAAAAAAAAAATAAATAAATAACCTTTCATTGTTTTCTTCATGCCTCTTCACAGTCAGTTCCCCTTGATGGCATCATTCATAAAAGGCAGGGGCTAGTATTGATTTCGGGAGCACTTTGGTGGTTGGAGATCAAAGGAGCCATCTCCTTCCCGTTTCACCCTGCTCTATCCTGCCACTCAAACTTTCTTCATGTTCCCAAACTGCCGGTCCTGTTTGTTCAGCATCCCGGGTCTCTGCGACGTCCTGGGAGCTGAGAGTACTTCCAGGTTCTTTCTGCTCCTCTGTGATGCACAGGAAAACCAGGCTGCCAGGTGTGAACTTCGGGCAGGTTTCAGGATGCTTCTGCAGGGGGTTACGCATCCAGGATCCAGAGTAGCATTATGGATTTATGTGCAAACACCACCATTCCCCTAAGCAATTAAGTTCCTACCTTCCTTGGGCTCTCCTGCGAATAACACATCCTAAGGAAGGAGGATGCTTATCGCATTATTAGGCTTCTATGTTGAACCCTAATAATGGTATCATTAACCCGAGCTGTGGCCATTCACCACACAGCGCATGCATGCGCATCCTGCTGTTTCCTTTGTAGGCTTTTGTCCTTTTCCTTTGGATGTCTCCTCGGGTGAGACTGTGTCCTCTCCCCCTTGGGATCTCCATATTACCCAGAAAAGCACCTGCCACATAGTAGGCTTGCAAAGAAATGTTTGTGGTTGGCGAGCAGCTGAAGTGATTCAATGAATAAAGCAACTTTTTCCTTTGTAGCTCAGGGTGTGGGGAGAATTGTTTTCCTCTTATGCCAATCTGCTCTTCCTGAGTTTTTCGTGGGAGACTCTTTTGCCATGTTTCACTTCCTGGGAGGGAAAACTCGCTTTTCAGGGGCAGAAAAAATATACTGAGTGAAAGTCAATCCAAGCGATGGGGGACGCAGGCGTTCTCAGGTCTCTTCCGTTAGGATTAAAGAGGAGTTGACCCGGTGGGATGTTTTCACACTTTCCTGTGCTCTGTCAGTCAGCAGTGGTACCCGTGGCCCACATTTCCTTTCTGGCGGCTTGCATCTTCTCTGCCCTCAGAAGGGCAAGTGAAGGGCTGATCGGGGGAGGGGGGATGGGCAACAGCCTGTCTTTCTTCGGTGCATCAGTATGGCCCCTTTTGATAGCAGCAGGGTAAGGATGTGGTGCCTGCTTCTGACCAAGACACAGAGATCAGCCAGCCCTACAGAACATACGGAGGGCCGGTCTGGGGGGACAGCGCACAGTGGGCTGTTCCCCAGAACCGGGAAGGGCTGGGTGCCAGTGTGAGTCTAAAATCCTTCTTGGAAGGGAAAAATTTATCCCCTGGTACTGCGGATGGAAATGTCTTCAAGTGGTGCTTTTTTTTTTTTTTTTTTTTTTTAATTGGTAAACTATAGCTTTCAATAACGGGACACGATCTTTCCTGCTTTGGTCAACTTTTTGGACTTTTTAAGAGGAAGGTCAGAGGCTTGTGGCCCTGAGCTCTCCCTCTTCGGATCCTAAATCAGGGATAAGAATCTTTCTTTTTTACTGTCAAAGGAATTAAATAAGTATTTAAATTTAATTTTAATTAATTAATTTTTTAAAAAAGATTTTATTTACATATTCGACCGAGAGTGATCACAAGTAGGCAGAGAGGCAGGCAGAGAGAGGGGGAAGCAGACTCTCTGCTCAGCAGGGAGCCTGCTGAACAGAGAGCCCCCACATGGGGCTCGATCCGGGGACTCTGAGATCATGACCGGAGCTGAAGGCAGAGGCTCAACCCACTGAGCCACCCAGGCACCCCTTATTTATTTATTTTTTAAAGATTTTATTTATTTATTTGTCGGAGAGAGAGAGCGCACAAGCAGGGGGAGAGGCAGAGGGAGAAGCAGCAGGCCCCCCGCTGAGCAGAGAGCCCAATGTGGGACTGAATCCCAGGACCCTGGATCATGACCTAAGCTGAAGGCAGTTGCTTAACCCACTGAGCCATCCAGGTGCCCCAAGATTTAATTTTTCAGAGCAATTGTAGATTCACAGCAAAGGTGATCAGAGAGTACAGAGATTTTCAACATACCCCCTGCCTTCCTGCAGCCTACACCCCCACCAACATCCCACACTCTGTATCGACAGAGCCGTACATTTGTTAGAGTTGATGACCCAACACAGATATATCTTGATTCCCTGAAGTCCGTAGTTTATATTAGGGCTTACTCTTGGTGTGTATAGCCCATGGGTTTGGACAAATAGATAAAGATGTGTACCCACCATTACAGTATCATACAGAATAGTTTAACTGCCTTACAATTCCTCTGTGCTCTGCCTACTCTTCCTTAGTAAGGGAATTTTAAAACACTAGGGGGCAGTTTTCACCAGATCCCTAAACACGATTCGAGTCACTGCTTCCGGTGATGGGTCTGATTCTCCTCTCTTTTCCAGTTGAAGAGTTTGTTTTGGTTTGAAACCAACTAGACAAAATAGCTACGTCTTAATTTAGACATGAAGTAAATCATTCCGGGCGCTGTGAGGAAAGGAAGATTCAGGGTTCTTTGTGTATTCCAATCACTTTATTTATGTCGTGGGGTTTTCACAGTCTCCTGGTTCTCGTTCAAGATCATGAGCGGATTTTGGGTCCTAGTAGATTTGTCTTACCTTTGAAAATGCTTATGCTTGGAAAACTTTCATGGACTGAATTAGCTAGCGAATTTGCTAGCTCTCTCGGTCTCAACTCAACTGAACAATCTGCTTGCTGCTGAAGAGTTTCAGTCTAAACCGCAAACATGCCTGACTGTCAAGAGGACAGTTGCTGGCAGTGGAGGGAGGGAGGCTCACGGACCTGAGCGCCAGATGGCAGACTCATGGCTGGCGCCAAGCCAGCCAGGAGGAACCCTTGTGAATGGAAAGACCTGAAAATTCCTCTACTGTCTTCTTTCTCTTCACCTGCAGGAGGCAACCACCTGTATACTTTCTGTGGTTCCATTTGGAGCCTTCCGAACTGTTCCGTTAAGGCCCACTTTGAAAGGTGTGGTCACTGCTCTTTTGCCCCCCACCTCACACCCAGAAGGGGCTCTGTGACAGCTTCCCCATTCACAAGTCCCTTGGTCTTCAACCTCCCATACCACCTTTGCATAAACAGCCAAATATAGTGGATTCCTTTTCAGTCTTAACCCTTGAATTCCCAGCTGAAATTCCTGGCTCCTCCCTTCTTCTTGAAACTCCTTCTTTCTCGGCTTCTCCCAGTGGTCTGTGTGTTATTCTTTGTATCTTTCCTTCTCCAACACTCTTCTGAAAGATGGGGGCTCTGTGTTCTTCTGTCCTGGGCCCTCTTCTCTTCTTACTGTACACATTCTCCCGGGAGAGCGGTCCCCAGGGGGTTACTCCTGTGTGTCTATCTTCAGCTCAGTGGGCTCCGTGGGTTCCAGACCCTCAGTAAACGCCCACCTGCTTCCCCGACGATGCCCACTGGCTTCTCCCGGTGGCTCACCTTCAATGCATTGTTCTCCTTCCACTCCACCTGCCTCTTCCTCTTAAATCCTTTATTGGTGGGGCATGCCATTGCCATTTTGTCTAAGAGAGAAGACTAAGAGTTCATGGAGAGACTCCTCTCCACACCTACTTTCCACCACCTCCTCTGCAGGTCACCAGATTCGGTGGATTCCATTTTGCCTCCGTCCCAATCCTTTCTGGCCCTTCTTCTTTGTCATTACTACATCGGCCTGCGTTCATCTTCTGCAATCTTGTAACTGGACCACTGCCACTGTCTCCGGCTGGCCATTTGCCGGTTTGGTGCAGTGAAGCCAGACCGCCTGGGTTTGAATCCTGGCTCCATCCCAGAGAGGCTGGGTGAGCCTGGGATGGGGTTAGCCGTTTTAGGTTGTGTGATCTCACGTGACCTGTGCATTTACAATTTCGAGTGTCGGTATCAAGGAGAGAAGTGGTTCAGCTGAATACAGAATTCAGAGACTGTGACAATCAATGGGGTGTTTACCACGTGCCAAACTCTACGCCAAGTAAGTTTACCTACAACTTTGTCAATTAGTTTCACTGAATCCTCTGAGTTACCATGCGGCATTGGGATTGTTACCGATGTGGAAACTGGAGCCCAAAGTCCGGGCCACAAAGCTGGGAAACGGGCATGCTGGAATTTCAGACCAAGTCTGACTCCGGTGCCTTGTTCCTAACCACCCTGCATCTCCTCGTGGGTCATAGGTATATCCCCAAGTTTTGAGAGTATTTATACAGTCCACTGACGCCCTTAACCCCAGTAGATGGCATTCAGTTTGAGTCCTTTCTGGGCCAGTCCTAGTCATCTGTCTGGACAAGGAAGGGCTTGCAAGTTGTTATGGACTGAACTGTGTCCCCTCAAAAGTCCTATGTTGAAGCCATGATCCCCAGTGAGACTATTTGGAGACAGGGTCTTTAGGAGGTAATTAAGGTTAAATGAGGCCATAAGGGTGGAGCTCTAAGCCAGTAGGGTTGGTATCCTGATACAAGAGGAAGGGAGACCGTGCCCTCTCCTGCTGTGAGAGGCCCCAGGAGAAGCTGGCCATCTGCAAGCCAGAAAGGGAGCCTTCAGCCGACACCGAACCCTACTGGCCCTCGATCCTGGCCTTGCTAGCCTCTGTAAAGTGTGAGGAAATCAATTTCTGTGGCTTGAGCCACCCCATCTGTGGTATTATTACAGCCATAGCTGACTAAAACCCTCGTCAAAGAGAGCAGCTTTGACCGAGGGCTTTGACCTTCCAGTGTGGACAGGTCAGAGAACGGCGTGAATTCCGGGGATGGAATGTGGCTTCACATGACCAATGGCTGCCTCGGGCCTATACAGTTGTAGTTCATAGACGATACAATAAAATGACACACCAGTTGTGAGGAAAATGCCACACCAGCTGGGCTTCTCTCTCCAGGGCTGTGAGGAAGTGTGAAGCTTTCGTGTCTTCAGGAGAGTGAAGGCATAGCCAGAGTATCTGGGATTTCCACGGACTTAAAAGCCACAGTGCTGCAGGAGGCTGGGACAAAGGGGGGCAGCGACTCGATGAAACCGTGCCCCAGGTGTCCTCACAGCTTGAGGTACCTCACAACTCAGAAACTGCTGTCTTGGCCACCATATGCTTTACCACAGATTAAGTAAAACAAAACAAACAAAAAGAAACCCCCCAAGTCCCGACATTTATTTTGAAAAAACAAGTGATCAAAACCCCACAGAGAAGAATATTCCATGAGCTTGTCATGGCACCAAGCACTTCCTCTTGAAGCAACTCCAGACACAGACAGATCATTCTGGTTCATACTAAGAGACAAATGCAGAGGAAAAGCAGCAAATGTCCCAGAGAGATTGCTTCCCTCTTGAGAGATGTTTTCCTGGCAGGGAAACGGCAATCACACAAAAATATAACAGGAAATAGTTGAATAAAGTAAAAAAAAAAATTACCATAAATCCTACTCACAATGGAGAATTTTAAAATTGACTAATAGTCTGGAAAAGAATAGCATCGAATGAACGGTTAGGGGGTCCGTGAGCGCTCTTCCCCCACAGGAATGTGGTGAACAGGGAAGTCACATCACAGTTAACAAAAGATGTGGAAGAAAAATCAGGGACAACCGCTATGTTACAACTCCGGGAGCTCAGTGGTCGAGAGATTCGCTCAAAGAAAGGCGAATGCAGCTTTACTCGCTACAGGTGTGTGGACAGATGAGCTCTTCTGATCCCACACCCAGTTTTGTCAGCTGGGCTTTTACTGGGTGTAGACCCAGGGCGGCTGTAGTTGGCGCCTGGAGGTCTGTGCTGCTTGGGGTAGAGATCGGAGGTAAGAACTGGTGGCCTGTGGACCGCATCAGGCACGGAGAGCGTGTTTTATTAACTCCAGCCGACGCTTAAAAATAAGCGGGTGTCAGATCAAGATGGCCATTTCCATCTTGTTCTGGAAATTCAGTAGACCTGGCGACACTGGGGTTGCGGTTCTCACACAGCAATGAAGTGTTGAAGCTAGGACACAACTGTCCCTTTTAGACAAGGGCACATGCTCTCTCTCTGAAACCTCCTCCTGTGTCCCCCCACTATTAATTGTGCCCCCACCCCCCCGCCGGCCCCATCTGCCATTCATAAGTTGAAGCCTTAACCCCCAAAGGGACCGTATTTGGAGACATGGCCTTTAAGGGAGCTATTAAGGTTAAGTGAGGTCATAAGGCTGGGTTCCTAATCTGATTTTCCCCTCTTCCTTCATGCGCATGCACAGGCGTACAGAGGAAAGGCCGTGGGAGGACACGGCAAGCCAGGAAAAGAGGCCTTCCCTGTGACCCGCCCTACACACCTGTCATCTGACCCCTTCTCTGGGACCATTCCCTCCCTATTCCTGCTACACTGCTCTAGCTCTGTCTCCAGGAGCCCTTCAGGACCTTCAGGAGCCTTTTAACTGGAACGTCCATCTTATCTGCACCCCACTTCTGTTCCCCCTTTAAATCCAGCCACTCCATGCCTGAAAGAAGGCCCCATCTAAGAGTTAGAACAGAACCACAACGGTCTTGCAGTTAGGCCCTCAAGGTCACAGTGGTTCCCAGACTCTTGCGTTCCTAGCACCATGCGGGGTACTAAGTCTTGCACAGGAAACAAAGCTCAGGTCATCGGGATGGACCCATGGGGGTGTCAGCATGCAGCAAAGGACCCAGGGAGCATGTGGGCTATAATAAAATGCCATGCAAGAGGTGCAAATGGAATTCAATAGGGACACGAGGGAGTTACACATTTATTACCACAGGAGGACTGGGGATGTCTCCTGGAGGAGACGAGGGGAAGATGGGACAACCTCAGACCAGTGGGCATGGAGTATGGAAGGGGCCTAAAGTGCATGCGTCCTTCCTGAGCCTGTGAATTCTCCAATGCACATTCTAGAAGAAGTAAGTAAACGGGATCAGTGAGCAAGATAAATGTCTGCTCAAAACACAATGGCGGCAGAAGCAAACATCTGAGGGCATGAATGGTCAGTAAATGGTGCTTTTGATTCAAAGATTTCCAGCTAAATCCACTCTCTATCCTAACAACCAAGAACCCTTCTCAGTTTAATTCAAATCTATACAAAATCCGATAAACAATGTCATCCTGACACAACAGTGTGTGTTTTCATGTTGACATCACTGGGTGAAAGATACAATTTACTTTACTCCCAAAGAGTGAGTCATTTGAGTCAATGTCATTCCCAATATGATGCTGATATACAAGCTCTACTAGGCTCTAAGATAATGTCTTTAACAAGGGTAGTCATTCAACATAGGCACCAGAAGTGAGTTCTTTGGAGAACACCATTCCCTTCTTTAGAGATTATCTCCCAGTTCCCTTTCAAAGAATCATGAGCTTATTAATTTTTATATATATCAAGCATGTTCTGCTTCACATATCCTTTTATTTAAAAAGAATTTCTGTTCAACTGCACCATCACACTATAACAGTATTGCATTGCCGTAACTCTAGATCTTCTTTATTTTATTCTTCGTTTATTTCTTGAGACCGCAATCCTCTCCTTTTTGAGCTATATTAATCTGAAGCACTTAACATTTTTGACTTGAGTAATTTCAAATTAGTTTCTTTACAGAAAACTAAGTGGGTAGGAGTGTACTTTGAGCACTTGCATTCCTGAAGATCCTAGACAGAAGTAATGGTTTAATGGTATGAAATTCTAAGATTACAATTCTGTATTTTCAGACCCCTGGAAACATGGCTCTGTCATAGCGTAGAAGTGAGTACTGTAGATGAAAACTATTTCTGACCTGGTCCTCTTCCCTCTTCAGGTAAACTGCTTGCTTATTTTATTTTATTTTTCTTCTTTGTTTCTCCCCTCCCCAATTTCCCCTTATCTTAGTATTCGGCAGCTGGGTTTGTGTTGTTCTAATTATTCATTCTTGCCATAAGTGAGCTCCTCAAAGTGATGACTTATTTGGTTCTCGAAATGTTAAAATAAAAGCCACCTTCACTTACAACCAGGTATCTTACTCAGGTCATGGAATGGGTTCCTTTCCTATGCATAGCAGAGCACAGAGACAAATAGTTCTTTTTTCCTAATATCTCACAAAATTTGGGTCAAAGCCCACATACTAAATTATTTGTTGTTGTTTGCCTTAAAATTTAAAAGGCAACAAGCAACATCAGGAATTCATGATTTTATTTATTTATTTATATTTTATTTACTTAGATTCTACAGTAGAGTGTATACAAAATGCTTTCTGGGCGTTAACTTGGAGGAACCTTGCTGCTATGCTCGCTACAGCGAAAGCTGGGAGAAAAATCCTAGCAAACCATGTAGTAGTTTGTTCCCTTTAAAACCACTTCCTCGCAGGCCCTTGGCACCACGCGCAGCTTTTGGGGGAGCCTGCCGCGCTACTCTGCTTCTGGTTCTGAAAGGAAAGCCAACGTTCTGGGAGCCCCGGGGTTGAAATTACTCAATGAAAAAGAAGTGCGGTGTCTTCAAGTGGCTGAAGTCACTTCTCCAAAGGGACCAAGCCACACCCACCGCCCGCTCCGCCCGCATTCAGGGACTGGAATGAAAGCTTTGCGGTCGCGCTAAGAGGTCTTCCAGCCTCCTGCCATTTGTGTTCCTAAAACTAAGTGCCGAACGACTACACGGTTGCAGGAAATGAGATGCTCGCGTTAGCCATTCCTGTGGATTACAGACTGGCGGAGGAAATCAATCGAGGGGGGCGGAAATTCCCAGAGAAGCTCATTAATTACTAACAAATGGGCAACTGGCCAAAATCACAAAGCGCGGAAAGCAGCAATAATCACCCGGAAAGGGGTTCTGGGCCAAATCACGAAAGTAAATATTGTCCATGTAAAAATCAACGCGGCGACGATTTTCGCCTGCCCCACCTTCCCCGAGCACACTTCGGCGACCCGGGCCCACCCGGCCGGAACCAGAGGGCCCCCGCGCCCGGGGCGGGGCGGGGCGCGCGCCGACGGCACCTACCCAGCAGCAGCAGCCGGTGCGTCTGCTGCAGGTCGCGCTTCTGCTCGCGGAGCATGCGGTCGATGCTCCTGCTGACCTTCCTCGCCTCGCGCTCGGCCTCGCGCTCCTCCGCTCGCAGCTGCTCCGGACGCCGCCGCCGCTCCTTCTTCGGGGCGGCTTTGGGCCGCGCGCACGCCGGGCTCCCGCCGGCGCCCGGAGGGAGCGGGGTCGGGACCGCGTCTCCCCCGACCGCAGCCGGGGCCCGGGCGGGGGTCGGGGCCGGGGCCGGGCCGGGCCGCGCGTCCTCCGCAGGCGCTTCCGAGGCGGCGCGGGAGACGTCCTCCGGATCCCCGAAGAGCAGCGGCCGCAGACTGTAGCACAGACCCATGTGGACGCCGGGGCGCTGGTGCGGGGTGGGGGGGCTCAGGCCGGGGCCCCGGCGGAGGGGCGGGAGGGGGCTGCACCCGGACCCGGCGCGGCGCTGGGGGTGCGGCGGGCCCGGGCTGGGGGCCGCGGCCCCTCACAGTCCCAGAGGGCCATTTTGCATTTTCCGCTGGGTGCAGAGGGTGGCGGCCGCCTGGGCTGGAGATCACCTGATAACGCGGAGAGCGGACCGCGCCGACGGGCCTCCGCGAACCCGGCCCCCGTTACCGTAAAAACCGCCGCTGGGACCGGCCCCCCTTTACCGTAAATACCGCCGCTAGGGCCGGCCCTCGTTACCGTAAATACTGCAGTCTGGGTGGTTCCGTTGCAAATACCACCGCCGGCTCCACTCTGGTTACGGTAAATATAGCCGCCTGGCCCGGCCCCCAAGACAGTAGGCACCGCCTCGCGTTTGAGTCTTCGATACCGTAAATACGGTTGCCCGAGCCGGCCAGTGCCGCAGTGGTGGCGGTGGTGCCGTCACCACCCAGAGCTGCCATTGCAGCACTCAAAAAACACCCTGGCTGTGATGTGGGACAGTGGTAAATAAGAGCGGGAAGCCAGACAAAAGGCTAGAGGGGCTAGCTTTCAGATCTCGAATTGCCGGGCGTGTTACCTGCAGAGATCACCGCACCTTGCCTCTTTTTCACTTACACACACCCACACATCTGCACACTTTTCATTCTTAATTCTTAATTCATTTGCCGAACTAAGAATTTCATTCTTAATTCACACCTTAATTCTATTATGCCTTTGATCTCGACAAAATCTCCAAATCCGGAGGTCCATGACATCATTTTAAAAATTACACTTACTAGAATATTGAAAAGGAGAACATGTCATTATCATCTACTATATTTTATTTGCTAAAACGAATATATGAAATTGCACTATGTATTCCATTTTTTAATCCACAGATTAGGGCAGAGAGGAGCAGAGGCTATTCAGGCCAAGTGCCCTTTCTCCAGGCCTCCTATGGATACAACCCCACCAGAGAGCCCCACTGTCTCTACTATTTCCCACATAATATCCATCATCTTAGAGAGCAACTGCTGAAAATTTCCATAGTTTTTAAGAACTCTGCTCTAACATGTGTTCCTTAATTTCTACCAAATGACATGAAATATGATAAATATATCTAATATAAATCCCATTAAAAGCAGCAGATTGGTCTGTTTAATGCAAGGCCCTGCTAACAAGGGTACACTGTACCCACTGGCAGTTGGTTGTAAATACTACATTTGATTAAATATTTAAATTTTTTTGAAAGAGAACTTTTTATTACTTTTACGTACACAAAATTACGTACACAACAGCGTCTGCTCATTCCAGTTTGGTGGCCTGTTCTTTAGCCTTTGCCTTTTCCAGCTGAGCGATGCGAGCTGCTGACTTTGGACCCAGGACGGTGGCTCTCCAGTGATGGTAGATCTCATTATATCTGTCATTGTAATTGGTCCTGATGGCTTCCACCAGCTTAGCCGGAGCTCCTTTGTCTTCCTCTGTGAAGGCCACAGTGGGGCAGGTCTTTCTGTGCAACGGACACCCCAGCCTGGCCTTCCCCTTGACAATGCACTAGGGTGCCCCCATATTACCACAGAGGGTAGGCAGGAAGACAGCCAGCTCCATGGGGTCCATGTCACGGGCAATCACTACCAGCTGAGCCTTCCTGTTTTCTGCCCAGGTGGTGACATATTTACCCCCGCTTGAAGAGGACAGGTGCCTCTGGGTGGGGATATTCCCTTTGCCGGCAGCTTTCTTCTCAGCCCCGATCAACAATCTCTGCTTCTTCTCTTGCTTTGTCTCTGGTCTGTGTTTGTGGGTGAATGTAAGCAGTCGCTGTTTGACAGTCCAAGGCCACGGTGAAATGGTTAAAGTCACAGGAGGCACTTTTGGACGTTTTTAGACAGTAGACCTTTGCCACTGAAGCCGGATGTAGCAGGGGCATTTGTCCTGTCTGATGCCAAAATTCTTGGGCCTTTTCTCAAACGGGATTGACCGCCTTCTTGGTGCCCCGTTTCTTCACAACAGCAGGAGCCGGGGCCCCCGTCTTCCCCTTCACCTTCTTTCCTTTTGGCATCTTGGATGGCTGGAGGAGAGGCTACATTTTGATTACATTTTAAAGAAGGAAATTGGAGATCTAGATTCACATTTATTTTAGGGCCCTATTAATAACAAATGTATATACCATGTAATGTTTTGGACCTAACATTACCCCCAAATTCACCAAAATTAGCTGCACTTTTAGGTTTTTGAAGAGTAGAAGGAGGACTATGGAAAATCTAACTTGAGAAAACAGAGAAAGCTACCAAGTATCAGTGTGATTTTCACTATTCACCTGCCCATTCTCCATTTATCCCTTCACTTGTTTAGTATTTATCAAACACCAACAATATGCTGGGCATTCTGGTTGGTATCAGGTGAAGCAAAAGACATGGGTCCTTATGGTGTTTATACACTAATGAGGTAAAAATTTGTTCAATCATATATTCATAAGTTAATAGATTTATGATATATTTCAAATTATGCAAATTCTGTGAAGGGAAAGAAGAGGGTTCTCTAAGAAGTAATAAGGGAAGGCCCAATTTAAAATTGGGAAAGGAGGCAAAGAAAAGGAAAACACTGATTCAAAGGGACACATGGATCCCTATGTTTATACCAGTATTATTTATAATAGCCAAGATATGGAAGCAAACCAAGTGTCCATGGATAAATGGATTATGTATAGAAAGTTCAACAGTGTAATATAAATATAAATACACAAAAATTCAATAATACAACTATAAAATTATATTAGTAATATATATTACATATATATTATATATAATATCATATATACCTATATGCACACTGAAGTATTAGTCAGCCACAAAAAAGAGTGAGATCTTGCCATTTGTAACAAGGATGGGCCTAGAGGGTATTATGCCAAGTGAAATAAATCAGGGAAAGACAAATATCATATGATTTCACTCATATGTGGAATTTAAGAAACAAATGAGCAAAGAAAAGAGACAAGCAAAACCCAGACTCTTAAATACAGAGAACAAACTGGTGGTTGCCAGAGAAAAGGTACCTGGGGGGAAATGCGTGAAATAAGTGATGGAAATTAAAGATCACACTTATCATGATGAGCAAGGAGTACTGTAAAGAATTAAGTCATTATATTGTACACCTGAAACTTATAGGACACTGTATGTTAATTATATTTCAGTAAAAAAAATGATAGGGGAAGAAGTTCATGTGTGATACAGGGAAGGCCGTTCAGAGGAAGGGATATTTGAACTGAGAAGAATATATGGCAATTCTTTTCCTGTTATAACTTATTAAATTTTATCAACTAGTATCACAAGAGATGGATAAAATTTTATGTATTGAAGCCAGGTGAAAACAGACACAAATATAGATTTTTAAAAATTTATTTTAGAGAGAGAGAGAGAGAGAGAAGACCTCTCTGGAGAGGAGGGAGGGACAGAGGGAGAGGGTGAGAGGGAAAGAAAGAGAGTATCACTCAAGCAGACTCCATGTGGAGCACAGAGCCCATCTCGGGGCTCGATATCACAACCCTGAGATCATGACTTAAGCCAAACCAAGAGTTGGATGCTTAACTGAGTGAGACGCCGAGGTGTCCCTAGTACCGATTTTTAAAGTACATAAATTAATTTGTATCTAGAGGGAATTTACTCAGATTTAAGGATTTACTTAGATAGAAGACAACGTTTTCTGTTGGTACCTGATATCATAAACTGAAAATAATTTCTTAAAATCCTGTTAAAAGAATCCTAGGAGAGAACTGTTGGGGACCCATTTTGGCCACATTTCAATTTCTTTCAGCACTTTTAATTACATACCAGTTGTAAAAAATTGGGATTATGTGTTCTCTGCATAGGATAAGTTAGAATAAAATATTTAATATTTATATATCACTTTAGTTAAATTTAATGTTTTCTCTTCAATCCAAGGTTGATTTTTAATTCATGCATAATTAGATCACACAAGTAAGCAATTTCTAATGTCAAAGAATGATTATGAATCTGAAAACAGAAATCATGAGGGAACTCTAAAGTAAACATAAAGTTATAGCATATAAGGTGTAATCCAGTAGGATTATTTCAGTCTAAATTCATTTTCCTTTGAACTAAGAACAATCAGAATTAGATACAGTGAAAAATTTATGTCTTATGTCTTTGTATGGAAATCATGTTCAGCTGATGAAAGTAGCATATTATTATTGCACATTTTTGCAAATTTTCACACTGTTTAATTGGAAACTTGAATAAAATTGTAGAAATCAGTTAAGGCCAATTTGGCTTCATTCTCCCCAGTTGGAGCTATATTTGAGTAGTGTGATGTGTAGTTATAGAGGATTGATTAAACAATGATACATTCTCAAGATTACAATAATAATGTATCCATTAAAAATGAAAGAGGGCTCATTTCCTATAATGCAGGTTTTCTCAACCTTAGCACTATTGACTTTTGTGGCTAGATAATTTGTTGAGGCGGGGAGCTGTCCTGTGTATTATAGGATGTTTAGCAGCATCCTTGGCCTCCACCCAGTAGGTTCCAGTAGTACTCTTCCTCAGTAGTGACAACAACAACAACAACAAAATATCTCTGGGTATGCCAAGTATGCCCTTAGGCAAAACTGCCTCAAGTTCAAAACCGTAGTTGCCATAGATTGGCAGAGTAGTAGCTCAGTTGGACTGATCAGTTAAGAGATATGGTATTTATATCTCCTATTTTAATGTACTGGAGAGTAACCAGAGCAAGTCTACCCTTGAAATAGAAGTACCATGGGTAAGCTTTGTGATTTTAAGGCTTTTTGCTTGAGGACACTTCCCAGTTCACCATTAGTGGGCGGCAGAAAGCCACAATATTACTGGCACAACTGGCTACGTGATTTGGGGGGCCCGGCGCAAAATAAAAATCCCATGCCCCTTGTTGAAAATTTAAGAATTTCAAGACAATGATAATGGAGTATTAAATCAGCCATGAAGTCCTCTGTGACTTTGCAGATAACATGCCAATGAAGCTGGGCCCACTTAATGGCTTGAGATCTCAGAAAATAGAATTTGGAGGTGGGGAAACAGCCCAGAAAATTAGTAGTGAATTCTAGGAGGGAAGAAACTTTAGAAATGTGAGCCCCACAAATCTGCATATAAAATCCACTTATGTCTTTGGTTGACTACTATCAACAATGCAGGAGGAGACCCTGGGAGCCTGACAAAAACACTTAAAAAATATAAAGGGACAGAGCGAAGATTTCATCTTCTTTCTTCAGGACAGACAGATTTTTTTTTATTTTTTTAAAGATTTTATTTATTTGACACAGAGAGTGATCACAAGTAGGCCGAGAGGCAGAGAGAGGAGGAAGCAGGCTCCCTGCTGAGCAGAGAGCCTGATATGGGCTTCAACCCAGGACCCTGAGATCATGACCCAAGCTGAAGACAGAGGCTCAACCCGCTGAGCCATCCAGGTGCCCAGGACAGACAAGATTTTGAGTTCAGCTATGTTAACTAGTTTAGAGAACAAAACAAAGTAAAACAAAAATCATTCATTAGAGCTATATAACAGAAAATAAAGTCTCTACAAGATATCATTTATAATTCCCAGAGTCCAAGAAAAAGCATTAGACAAACACACAGACAGAAAAATGTGACTTATACTTAAGAAAAAAAAAGGCAATAATTGATGCCCAGATGAACCAGATGTAACAGACAAGGACTTTAAAGTAGTGATCACAAACATATTCAAAGAGTTAAAGGAAGATATGCATATAAAGAATGAACCAATGGATAATCTGGAGAAACTGAAATTATAGAAGAGAAACAAATGGAAATTCTTAAACCCAGAAGTACAATAATTGAAATTTAAAAGAAAACCAAAACTGGATGTGCTTACCAGCAGGGGGAAGACAGAAAAAGGACAAATTGATGAAATTAAAATTAGATCCAGAGAAATGATCCAATGTGAAGAACAGAGAGGAAAAAAACAACTGAAGAAAAATGAACAGCTTCTCTGAGGCCTGTTAATCAATATTAAGTGGTCTAAACAAAGAGCAATTAAGAGTCCTAGAAATAGGTGAGGAAGAAATTGAGATGGAAACAACATTTGAAGAAGTAGTGGCCCCAAACTTCTGATTGATGAGACATCATTAACTTACAAATCCAAGAAACCCAGTGAACCAGAGGCAGGATTAATATAAAGAAGAATGCACACAAGAGTGTATGATAAAAGTGCTGAACTTCAAATATGAAGAGATAAATGTAGACGTAGCCAAAGAAAACAGGGAAACAAGGTATAGGAAGCAGCCTATGAAAAATGCTGGCTTTTCCTCAGGAACAGCAGATGCCACAAGGCAGCAAAACAGCATTGCTGAAGTGCTGAAATACGGAAAAATATTACCAACCCAGAATTTTATATCTTGCCAAGCTATACTTCAAGAATAAAAAGAAAAAAAAAAAAGTACATTAGGGATGCCTGGGTGGCTCAGTGGGTTGAACCTCTGCCTTTGGCTCAGGTCATGATCTCAGGGTGATGGGCTCAAGCCCCACATCAGGCTCTCTGCTCAGCAGGAAGCCTGCTTTCCCCCCCTCTCTCTGCCTGCCTCTCTGCCTACTTGTGATCTCTGTCATATAAATAAAAATCTTCTATTAAAAAAAGTAACATTAAATAGGAGATAATGGGCATCAGGTGACCTGTACTATGAAAAATGCTAAATGGAAGTCTTATGGCTAAAGGGATAGGACATCAGGTGTTACCAGGTGGTAACTCAGATCCAGAGGAAAAATAAAGATCAGTGGAAATGGTAAATATGTGGGTGAATCTGAAGACTATATGTTTCTTTTTAAGATTTCTTTTAAAAACATATGCCTATTTAGGGAAAAATATTAACAGTGTATTATGGGTTTATAGTGTATGCAGAAGCAATCTATGAAAATGTTACAAAGCTTGGGGAGGGCAAAGGGACTATACTCTCATCAAGTTCCAGTGTTTGATGGAAAGTAGTATAGTATTAACCATAAGTAGGTTGTGGTAAGTTATCGAATTTCGTTCAGGGACGAAATGTTCTATATCTTCATTGTTCTCTAAAGTAGCCACTACTTACATGTACTTACTGCTCACTTGGAATGTGGGTATTGTCACTGGGGAATTAAATCTTAATTTTGCTTAAAAAACCCCAAACTCTTAGCTACAGAAAACTGGTGGTTGCCAGAGGGGAGGTGGGTTAGATGATGGGCAAACTAGGTGATGGGGATTAAGAGGTACTAACTTCTGGTTATAAAATGACTAAGTACTGGGGATGAAAGGTATAGCATGGAGAATATAGTCAATAATATCGTAATAACACTGTATGGTGACAGGTGGGGACTGCACCTACCATGGTGAGCTCTGAGTAATGTATAGAATTGTCAAATCGCTATGTCACACACCTGAAACTAAAGTAATGCTGTATGTCAATGATACTTTCATAATTTATAAAAATAGACGTCCGTGTTCGCATGTGGCTAGTGGCTACCATTTTGGACGATGTAGCCACTAAAAAAGAGTGAAAAATAAGATGCCTGAAGAGCTAATTGGGGAGGAAAACTGAAATACCACAACATATTCAAGTAGGTCCCAAAAAAGAAGAAACAGAGGGAAACAACTGAACCAAATAGAAAATAGCAAAATGGTTAACTTAAATCCAACTATTTTAATAAATGAAAGTGGACTAAGCCTTTTAATTAATGACAGAGAATGTCAGAATGGATAAAAGAC
Organism: Mellivora capensis; assembly: GCA_004024625.1. Lineage (NCBI taxonomy): Eukaryota > Metazoa > Chordata > Mammalia > Carnivora > Mustelidae > Mellivora > Mellivora capensis. Next base: position 89,461 of record PISX010004083.1, on the reverse strand, counting down.
CCAACTTTCTTTTTTTAAAAAAAGATTTTATTCATTTATTTGACACAGAGAGAGATCACAAGTAGGCAGAGAGGCAGGCAGAGAGAGATGGGGGAAGGAGGCCCTCCGCCGAGCAGAGAGTCTGATGCAGGGCTTGATCCCAGGACCCTGAGATCATGACCCGAGCCAAAGGCAGAAGCTGAACCCACTGAGCCACCTAGGCACCCCTACTTTCTACTTTTTTATAAGGAACATACTTAAAATACTGACACGGGTAGGCTGAGAGTAAAAAGAAGGAATAAGGTATATGATGGTGTCTTGGTTTCCTAGTGTTGCAGTAACAGATTACTACAAGCTAAGAAGTTTAAAACAACAGATTCTCATTCTTTCACAGTCCTGAAGGTCAGCAGTCAAAATGAAGGTGTTGGGAGGGCCACGTTCTCTCTGCAAGGATACCTTATTGTCCTGCTGACTAAATTCCATTATGGCCAGAAAGCATGCTCTCTAAGACTTTTAGTGCTTTACAATTTGCCATCCTGGCCTCCTCCAGCTTCTGGTGGCTCCCAGTGCCCACTGACTGTGGCTGCTTCACAGCAATCTCTGCCCTCGTGATCACTTGCCTTCTTCCTTATGTCTCTGTGTGTCCTCTTCTGTCTCTTATAAACACAGTCTTGTTGGATTTAGGGCTAATATGATCCCATCTCTATCCTTACCTTAATTATAATCTGCAAAGATTTTTTTCCAAATAAGGTCACATTCTGGGTTTTTTGGGGGAAGAGGGCATGAATTTTTGAGACATGCTGCTTTACTCACTACATATGGAGATATTAGTCATGAGAAACCTGGAATGGCTACATGAATATCAGGCAACATAGAATTCATGATAAGGAGATTTGCTGAAAGCAAAGAGCACTACTTCATCATGATGGAAGGGTCAATACATCAGGAAGACATAACAAATACAAACACTATAGCCAATAATTGCAAAATGCTCTTCTCAAATTTTAATGAAATGTTCACTGACATAGACCAGAACTAGGACAAAAAATATACTGGCAAATTGTAAAGCACTAAAAGTCTTAGAGAGCATGCTTTCTGGCCATAATGGAATTTAGTCAGCAGGACAATAAGGTATCCAGAAAATCTCCACACATTTGGAAATTAAGCAATCGACTTCTGAATGATCCATGGTTCTTTGAAAAGTTCAATAGAATTAATAATTTCCTAGCAAGAAGTAGAAAAAGGCAAATTATCAATACCAGGCATAAAAGAGGGAATACCGTTACAGTAACTTTGTCCATCAAAATGACATATGAGAGTGTTATGGACAAATTTATATCAACACATTCAATGATTTAGGTGGAATGGACAAATTCTTTGAAAATACAATTTAATGAAACTAATACAAGAAGAAACAAAAAACTGAATAGTGGCGGACCTAGCAAATAAATGGAAATTGTTACTGAATATGTCCTCACAAAGAAAACTCCAAGTATTGAGTACTTTACTGGTGAATTCTATAAAACACTGAAGGAAAATAATAATACCAATATTAAATAAACTCGGAATAAAGAGGAAGAAAGCATTTTAAAACTCAGTGTCTTATTTGAAGCCAGCACAACCTCAATACAAAGACTTGACCAATACAATATAGAACCAGGTTATTTTAGGCCAATATGGCTCATGAATGTAGATGCAAAAAACCTTTAAAAATATTAGCCAGCCATGTATAAAAATAATATGTCACAATCAAGTGGGATTTATCCCCATGATACAAGGTTGATATAACACATTCTCTGGATTTCCAAATAACATAACTGTTAATATTCAAAATACTAGGGGTGCCTGGGTGGCTCAGTCAGTTAAACAACTGCCTTCAGCTCAGGTCACGGTCCCAGGGTCCTGGGATCAATTCCTGCAGGGGGGGGGGCGGGGAGTCTTTGCTCAGCCGGAAGCCTGTTTCTCCCTCTGCCTGCTTCTACCCTTGTTTGTGTGTACTCTCTCTGACAAACAAAATCTTTAAAACACACACACACACACACACACACACACACACAAAGGAATAATCTTAAAAGCATTCTAGAAAAAACATGTGAGTTTAGCCAGGTCTCAGGATACCAGGTCAGTATATAAAAATAAATTACTTTACTATATAGTAACAAAAACACCACCACTGCCACTGCAATTGGAGCACAAAATTTAAGAATTCCACCTACAGTTGAGCCCCAACTACAGAATGCGAATACCTTTTTTTTTTTAAGATTTTATTTTTTTATTTATTTGACAGACGGAGATCACAAGTAGGCAGAGAGGCAGGCAGAGTGAGAGGAGGAAGCAGGCTCTCCAAGGAACAGAGAGCCCGATGCGGGACTCGATCCCAGGACCCCGAGATCATGACCCGAGCCGAAGGCAGAGGCTTAACCCACTGAGCCACCCAGGCACCCCAAAATGGGAATAAATTTGATAAAATATGTGAAAAACCTCTACACTGAGAGCTACAAAACATTGTTGAGAGAAATTAAAGACCTATATACATGGAGAGGTATAAACATGAAAGACTCGGTATTGTTCTTTCCCCCAAATTAATCTATAGGTTCAATGCAATATCAGTTATAACCCAGAAGCCATTTTCATACGTGTTGAGAAGCTGATTATAAAAAATTGACATGGAGATGCAAATGACCTGGAATATCTATAGGAATCTTGGTAAAGAGAACCAAAGCTGGAGGACTTAAACTACCTTTCTTCAAAACTCACTGCAAAAGGACAGTAATCAAGATAGTGTGGGACACAAGTATAGGCAAATTTGTCAGTGAAATAGAATGCTCAGAGCAGAAATAGACCCACACTAACACGGTCTATTGGGTTTCAACAAAGGTGCCAAAGTTATTTAACAAGAGGAAGGTTTTTCAACAAAGTGCAGTGGAACAACTGGATGTTCACATCAATGGGCCCTGTCCCCTACCTCACATCATACACACAAAAGAAATGGGCATTGAACAGAGTCTTAACTATGAAATCCCAAATTATAAAGCTTTCAGAAGAAGACGTAAGTGGATAACTTTGTGACATGGGGATAGAAAGATTTCTTGTGTAGGATACAAAGAAATTAACCATAAAAGAAAAACTGGACTTCATAAAATTAAAAACTGCTTAACCAAGAGATACCATTAACATGAGTAGACTGAAAGTATTTGCAATACATGTCTTGACCATGAGCTTTCACAAACCAGCAAAAATAAGGTACCTCAAAAATGTGAAATATTTGAATGCTCTATGAAGGAAGATATGATTGGCCAATACGCAAATGAAAAAATGATCAACATCTTTAGTCCTCAGCAAAATCAAATTTATATTGTATCAACTAAAATGGCTAAAATTGAAAAGACACTCAACACCAAGTGTTGGTGAAGATGTGGAGAAACCAGAACACTAATGTTTCTCTAGTGGGAAAATATAAAGGTCCCATCACTTTAGAAAAAAACAGTTTTGGGGTGCCTGGGTGGCTCAGTGGGTTAAAGCCTCTGCCTTTGGCTCGGGTCATGGTCCCGGGGGTCCTGAGATCGAACCCCACATCGGGCTCTCTACTCAGCGGGCAGCCTGCTTCCTTCTCTCTCTCTGCCTGCCTCTCTGCCTACTTGTGATCTCTGTCTGTCAAACAAATAAATACAATCTTTGAAAAAAAAAGTTTTGCACTTTTATTTTACAAACATATACGTTTACTTGTCCTTTAAGCCAGTAATTCCACTCTTAGGTACTTATCCAAGAGCAGTTTAAAGATGTGACCACAGAAAGACTTGTAAAAGAAAACCTAGCAGGTTTTTTGACAACAGTCCCAAACTGGAAACAACACAAATACCCATTGTCAGGACAATGACTAAACAAATTGTAGTATATTCATACAATAGAATATTACTCCTAAATAGAAAGAAACATACTACTAATGAATTTTGCAACATGGATTAATCTCACTGGCATTTTTCTGAGTGAAAAAAACCAACACAAAAGATTACATATTCTGCTTGCTTGAAGTTCTGGGACATAACAAATTCAAATTGAAAAAAATAACAATGGTTCTCTGGTGGATAGCACTGAATGAATTTCCAGGGAGATAAAGAAGGTTTGATAGGATGGCATGTGGGTTATATCCATTTTTCAAAATTGTTCAACATTCAATTTCAGCCATTTTAGTTGATACAATATAAATTTGATTTTGCTGAGGACTAAAGATGTTGATCATTTTTTCATTTGCTTAGATGTGGGGTTACATTATATGTTATATCATTATTCATTATATGTTATATATTACTTAAAATAACCCTAAAATCTGGTGGAGTGTGGGAAGTGGGTTGAGTTCCAGATGATATAAGAATGGCAGAATGTTTGTAATTGAAGCTGGGTGATTAACACATTTGGGTTCATTACACCCTTCTGTTTACTTTGTGTATGTTTGAAATTTCGCTAATAAAATGTTTAAAAATCATGAACTAATAAAAATTAAATATATTATGTGACATTATGATAATGAAAATGCTGACAAATTTAAGGACATACAAAATATTCACCAAAAATGAAAAAAAAGGAACCTCTGCAACAGCACATTGTGGAAAAGAAGCATCTTAATGGAAAGTCACTGAAAACTTGTTTTCTAAAGTGTAAGCAATGTTGTCTCTGTTAAATTATGGGTAAGTTTTCTTTTTTGTTCTCTTTTCCATTTTTCCCCCCCAATGAACACCTTCATCATTCTATTGACATCTTTCTTGCAATTTGTGCAGATAGATGAGATCTAGTTCAATCCAAACCTGGTCTGGGCATTTTGTTATTCTGTACCTGCGCAAGTGCAGAAAAGGACCCTAAGACCCAGGAGGGATGTATTTGCTTCTCCTAACCAGATTCCAGGCAGCTGAAAGACTCAGAGTACAGGCAGATCTTGGAGATGCTGCAGGTCGCTTCCAGACCACGACAACAAAGCAAATACAGCAAAGATTTGAGTTAAAGAAATGTTTTGGTTCACCAGTGCATATAAAATTGACATTTACACTATATTGTAGTCAATCTATCAAGTGCACACAATGTCTAAATTATTAGCATTCTGTCTAAAAGGATAATGTATATACCTTAATTAAAAAAATTTTTTTTGCTAAAAAACGTTAACCATCACCTGAGCTTTTAGCAAGTGGTAATCACTGATCACAGATCACCATAACAAATATAATAATAACAGAAAAGCTTGAAATCTTGAATTACCAAAACATGACACAGAGACACGAAGTCAGCAAATGCTGTTGGAAAAACAGTGCCGATAGACTTGCTTGACAGGGTTGCCACAAACCTTCAGTCTGTAAAACAAACAAACAAACAAACAAAACAAACAACCCCCCTCCCAAAAAAAAAAACAGTAACTGCAAATCACCATAAAATGAAGGACAATAAAACAAGGTATGTCTATAGTGGGTTAATACACCCATGGGCTGTGCACAGTGGTTTGCTGGAATTCCAACAGAAAATAAAAAGACATCTTGATAAACTTGTATTTTATATCTAGATTCTTTTCGTATCTGTCTTGTAGGTTTCATAACAATCATGATATAGTAGAATGACAGGTAACATGCACATGTTAAGGTTTTGAGCTGAAATTCACTGACTGGGTGAACAAAACTATTGGAAAACACTGATTTAGAGGATATTTGCCCAGCTGTGCTACTTGGAGAGCTCCTCACAAGGCACGCTGGGAGGCCCGGGGTGGGACCTTCCTGAGCTGTTGCAATGGGTTTCCAGTGGGGACTGGAATGGCATGGGGTTCTGGTTGCTGGTCTCTGAGCAGAGACTAGCCTGTGGCTCACAACCCCGGTCAAACTGATGTCATGAGGATGGTCCCCAACCTTTGTTCTAAACTAGTACCCCAAATAGTTCAACAATCTTCTGCAGTTGGGGAGTGAATGGTAAAGTGAGGCGTAAAGAAGTGAAATCACGGGGTGCCTGTGTGGCTCAATCGGTTAAGCGTCTGCCTTTGGCTCAGGTCATGATTCTAAGGTCCTGGGATCAAGCTCCATGTTGGGCTTCCTGCTTGGCGGAGAGCCTGCTTCTCCCTCTCCCTGTGCCTGCTGTTCTGTCTGCTTGTGCTCTTTCTCTATCTCTCTGTCAAATAAATAAATAAAAATCTTAAAAAAAAAAAGAAGTGAAATCACTAACATCAAAGAACTCTCAAGGAAATGGACTTAGACTATTCTTGATATTCTTTATATTTAGACTCTGTTGAGAAAGCAATACTTAGCAAACTGAAAACAACCAAACCCTAGAGCTCCAAGAAGAAGGAAATCAGGAAATAAAGGGAGAAACATAACTACCATACTTTCCTTTAATGATGTATAAGATGTTATAATGATGCAATCTAAAATTAGATGTTTTCCTGCAATTTCATTGGCCCGACCCATAGATATCAGGTTGAATTGTGCACGAAGACTCTACTTCCAACACAGCACTCGAAAAGGAGCTATTAGATGATTACCAGTCTTTGTATGTACCCACATAAACAGTAAGCTATGAATATCCTGGGTATGATGAAAATAATCATTCACCAATGAAACAGACAGGAAACATTTTGGCAAGCTAATGAAACCTGAAATGCTACACAAGCTTCACATCTCTTAGCTTTCTTAAACTGAGCTAGACATCTTGCATCTTAGACCACATCCCTATTGTCAGGCAGTAGAACACCAGGACCAAATGAACAACCGGCTCGTCATCCACGGTGTGAACATACTGGACAATATGCATATGTATGTGTATTTTGGAAGACTGTGTGTGTGGAAGTGTCTGATTGCTTCCTGCATCTCCAGCAACGCCTGGCACATAGTGAGCTCGCAGGAAGCATTTGTTGCTTACCAGCTACAGTTGCCATCTGTGTGTGACACATCGTCTCTCAGAAACTTCTTTTTGTTTAGTTTTATTTTTATCAAAGTCGGATACACATACTTTAAAGGCAAATTGTTCTCTCATTTATGAAAAGTGGCTTTCCTTTGCCAATTTTTCCCACCCATTTCTGGCTCTGAGGAGGCAGCCAATTTCAACTTTCTTAGTTTTTTTTTTTAATATTTATCTTACTCTTGTAATTTACATGTTTCCACTGCTACCACTTGACTGTTCAGTTTCATTAGGGAAACATTAACATAAATGTTAACATTCCCTGCTTGCTGCCTCCTCCCCTCACATTGACTTTTTTTTTTTTTTTTAAGAAATTGAGGTGTAACTGACATGGGACATTCATTATGTGTGAAACATAATGATTTGAAATTAGTATGTGTGTTGCAAAATCATCACCATAGCATGTCTGGTTAATATCTGTCAATATACACAGTTATAAATTTTTTCCTTGTAATGAGAACTTTCAAGATTTACTCTTAGCAACTTTCAATTGTGCAAGGAGGTACTATTAACTATAGTCACCATACTGTACATTACTTTTCTAGGAATTTTGTACCTCTCAACCCTCCACCCATTTTTCCAACCTCCCAACTCCCACCTCTGGCAAGCACCAATCTGTTCCCTGTATCTATGAGTTGCATTTCTTTCTTTCTTTCTTTCTTTCTTTCTTTCTTTCTTTCTTTCTTTCTTTCTTTCTTTCTTTCTTTCTTTCTGTTTTAGTTTCCACATATGAGTGTGGTCATGCAGTATCTTTCTCTGTCTGACTTATTTCATTCAGCATAACTCCCTCAAGGTCCACCCAGATTGTTACAAATGGTAGGATTTCCTTTTATTTTATGGTGGAATTATATTCCATTGTATATATATATTCTCGATCCATTCATCCATCCATCAACACTTAGGCTGCTTCCATGTCTTGGCTATTGTAAATAATGCTGCAACAAACATGGGGGGTGTGAAGATATTTTCATCACTCTTCATGCCCTCCCAAAAATCCCAGTGTTTTATTCATTTTTTTAAAAAAAGATTTTATTTGAGAGAGAGAGACAGAGTGAGAGAGAGAGCACGAGAGAAGGGAGCCTGATGCAGGTTTTGATCTGGGGACTCCAAGATCATTACCTGAGCCAAAGGCAGACACTTAAGTGATTGAGCCACCCAGGCACCGCTTATACCGTTTTCTTTAAGCTTAGGCCAGTATTAAGCATTTACAATCATTACGATCAGGTAAATTCCTGTTATTTTTAAAAATCTATTTTTTAAAGATTTCGTTTATTTATTTGAGAGAGAGAGAGTAAGAGAGAGAGAGAGAGAGAGGACAAGGGGAAGGGCAGAGGGAGAGGAAGAAGCAGGCTCCTGGCTGAGTAGGGAGCCTGATGCCGGGCTAGATCCTAGGACCTCCAGATCATACCCTGAACTAATTGACTTGAGCTGATGCAGAGGCCTAATCAACTGAGCCACCCAGGCACCCAGGCACCCTGGTAAATTCTCTTTACAGCTGAGCTACATAGCTGATTAGAATCACTTTTCCATTTCTGTAGGGTGTTATATTTCCTCTAGAGTGAGTAATCCTCTGTCTACTTTGGTTTTCTACATTCTCATCACTAATTCAAATCTATATTCCACCCTCCTCTTCCTACCATGGTAGGAATCACCTCTCAACACATTCAAACATTAGTATTATCAATTGCATTGGCTGCTTCTATCTGGACTGGTTGCTCTCTCTTTTAGCTTGGTACATGGGTATTGCTGGGGCTCTCTCCCTTCGCTAGGAAATTCCTCATCCTAGGTATTGTTTTCACCTCTTTTCTTTTGGTCTTTCCCTCCCTCCATTTTATTACATTCCGTTTGAATACAAAAATTCAATTGTTATTAACATTTCGTCATTTAGACATACATTACTTTTCCTAATCATTCTGATTTTTTCCGTAGGAAATGTTGTTAGAAGCAGTATTACTGGTTGACATGAATTAACTTTCAACTTTTCTATTTATTTATTTATTTATTTATTTATTTGACAGACAGAGATCACAAGCAGGCAGAGACAGGCAGAGAGAGTGGGGGAAGCAGGCTAGCGGCTGAGCAGAGAGCCCGATAGAGGGTGGGTCCCAAGACCCTGAGGGACCCTGAGATCATGACCTGAGCAGAAGGCAGAGGCTTAACCCACTGAGCCACCCAGGTGCCCCTTAACTTTTCTTTTAAAGACTATTTTTTTTAGAACGGTTTTGGGTTCAAAAGCAAAATTGAGCAGAAAGTACAGGTGCGTAGCCTCCCCCATTACTATTATCTTAACTAGATCGATGCATTTGTTACAAAGGGCGCACCTAATTTGACTCATATGGCTCACTTTGGTGGGGTGCTTTCTGTGGACTTTGGCAGATACAGAACACATGTACCCACCATCAGATACCATACAGAATAGTTTCACTGTCCTTAACATTCTCTGTGCGTTGCCTATTCATTTCTTCTTTCCCATTGCTGGCAACCACTATCCTTTTATTGATGGCAGTTTTGCGTTTATCAAAATGCCATATGGATGAAGTCATACAGTGTGTAGTCTTTTCAGACTGGCTTTTTCACTTAATAATACACATTTAAGTTTCCTCCATGTTTTTTCATGACTTGATAGCTAATTTTTTAGCACTGAATGATATTAATATTCCATTGTCTGGATGTCCCACAGTTCATTTATCATTCACTTACTTACTTCCAAATTTTGGCCATTATAAATAAAACTGCTATAAACATCTGTGTGTAGGTATTTGTGTGGATTTAAGTTTTCAGATCCTTTGGGTAAAAATACCAAGGAGCATGATTGCTACCTTGTATATAAGATTCTCTACTTTCTGGCTGCTATGAATTTCTCTTTCTTGTTTTACTATATTTTGTAGAAAACATTTTTTTTTTTTTAGTAAGGTGCATTGTAAGTAAACTTGCAGAGAACTTGCCTATCTAAAAATGCCTCCCTCACCATGTTTACTTGCTAGTTTGGCTGGATATAGAATTCTGTATTCAAACTTTTTTTCCTCTTACAATGTTTCAGGCATGAAGTTGATTTTTAGTTTCCAGTGTTGCTTTCAAAAATTTCATTGTTGTTCTGATTCTTAATCCTTCATATGGAACCTGGTTTTATTTTTCCCCTCTGGAAGTTTATGGGCTCTCTTCTTGCTTTCAGGGTTCTGAAATTTCACAATGTGAGTCTTGATGCTGTGGGTCTAATTGCATCTATATGCTAAGTTATTCTTTTCTTTCATTTTTTAAGGTATTAGCTATTGGATTCCTTCAATGCAGACACTTGATGTTTTAATCTTGAGAAAATTTATTACTTGATTTTTTTATTCCTTTCTTTTCTCTGGTCTTTCTAAGACATCTGATCGTTCAGATGTTAGACTTCATGTTTTTATTTTTCTTCTCTTGTTTTCCAGTTATTTGTCTTTTTGTTTTACTTCTTGTGTGATTTTTCTTGACTTTGTATCCCAAGCATTCATTGCTTTAAAAAAAAATCACAATACATGGGGCGCCTGGGTGGCTCAGTGGGTTAAAGCCTCTGCCTTCGGCTCAGGTCATGATCCCAGGGTCCTGGGATCGAGCCCCGCATTGGGCTCTCTGCTCCGCAGAGAGCCTGCTTCCTCCTCTCTCTCCCTGCCTGCCTCTCTTGCCTACTTGTGATCTCTGTCTGTCAAATAAATAAAATCTTAAAAAAAAAAAAGATTTAAAAAAAATCACAATACATATATTGAGATATAACTCACAGTCATAAAATTTGCCTTTTTAAATTATACAATTCAGTGTTTTTTTTTCCTAGTATATTCACAAAATTGTAAAACTATTGCCTCTTTCTAATTCCTGAACATTTTCATCATCCCCAGAAGAAACTCTGTATCCATTAGAAGTTTCTTGCTCTTCTTCTCTTCTCCCAGCTTCTGGCAACAATAACTAATCTTTTTGTCTTTATGGATTTGCCTATTCTGGACATTTCATACGACTAGAATCATATAATATGTGGCCCTTACATCAGTATCTTTTACTTCATAATGTTTTCAAAGTTCATCCATGTATCATTGCTTCATTCTTTCTGTTGTATTCCATATTTTACTTATCCATCCATCTGTTATGGACACTTGGATTATTTTCACTTTTTGGCTATTGTGAATAACACTGCTATGACTATTTCCATACACATTTTGTGCAGACGCATGTTTTCATTTGTCTTGGGAATTGCTGCGTCATATGGTGACTCTGTTTAACTTTTTGAGGAACTGCAGTGGCTGTACCATTTTTGCATTCTTACCAGTAATATAAGAAAGTCCCAATGCCTCCACATTCTCACCCACACTTGATATTTTGTTTGTCATTTGGTTATAACCCTCCTAGTGTGTGTGTAATGGTATCTCACTGTGGTCTTGATTTGCATTTCCCTAATAACTAATGATATTGAGTCAAATTAATGATGTTTATTGATTTTTTAAATAAGATTATTTGAGAGAGAGAAAGAGCGCACAAATTGCGCTCTTTGGGGGAGCGGGGGAGAGGTGGGGGGGGGAACAGATTTCTGGCTGAGCACTGGGAAGCCCCAATGCAGGGCTCCATTCCAGGCCCCTGAGATCATGACCTGAGCCAAAGGGGGGACACTTAACTGACTGAGCCACCCAAGTGCCCTTGATGTTGATTGATTTTTAAAGTCTACTATCAAACTCTTCATTTCCGACAGCTTTTTTCTTTGGTTGTCCTTTAGATACATATATAAAATATAAAACCATTCCACCTCTGTTTACTGGAGACATGTCTTTCTTTCCTCTGAGAGCATATGAACGAGTATATTTTGAAATTTTCTTATTCTTGAATTCATTTCTTCCAAGTTTCTTTTTACATGTTTATTTTAGTGTCTTTCATCTCTACATTTTCCCTTCAAATCGTCCAGACATCCTCTGACCTTCAAGGTGTATTGGAAGCTCTGTGCACAGGAACAATACTGTTCAAAGGTATGGTCTTCCCTGCAGGGGGGTGTGGCTGGAAAAGTTTCCTGGCAGGGGAGGGGGATTCCTAATCAAGTATCTTTGGGTCTTTTCTTCTGGAAGATTAGATTCTCCAGAAGTTTCCTTCATGTTTTTGCCCAGAGAGTCTAAGCTTGAGCTTGGCCCCTTGCATGGCAACAGCTGGTTGGGAAATCTCATCATTCAGCAAGTCAACGTTCACTTAATCTCCTTATTTTCAGTTCCACAATCCCTCCTTCAGCCACGCCCAGTTCAGACATCCTGCAGTCAAATGCTTTGCCACTGAGCTATACCCCCGGGACATCCTGATTTATACTCTGCAAAGAGCAAGGCAGGAGCCTCTTCAGGGACTGGTGAGGGGTGGTCCTTCAGCTACATAGAGTGGGGGAGGGGATGTAAGGGCTTAATTGCTCTTAAAAACTTTTTCAGCACTAAGATTACCTTCATTTCTAGATTTATGTTCATGTTTGTTATGTTCCCGCGTCTTTGGCAGTCTAATGGCATAAATCAGGGGCTTTTCTCATTTGCCCACTGTTGCCTGAAGATACAGCTTTCTTCGGGCTGCTACATCATCTGCAATTGATCTGTTCTGGCTTCCAAAATTTTTTCTTCACTCCTACTATCTTTTTCTTTTTTTCTTTATACTTATTTATATATTTATTTAAAGATTTTATTTATTTACTTGGCAGAGACTACACACACAGCGAGAGAGGCAAGCACAAGACACACAAGTGGGAGATGCGGGCTCCACCCCAGGACCCTGGGATCATGACCCCAGCTGAAGGCAGATGCTTAACGCCTGAGACACTCAGGCGCCCCTACTGTTTTCTTTTTAGTTTGATTTCAGTCTATCGGGGTTTAAAGAGGTAGTGGAGGTTAAGCACTCTTGGGTCAGGTTCGAAATATAGATAAAAGTGAACAAGTACCCAGTTCTCTGTGCACCTTGGGATCACAACATGCACACATAGAATGCTTTGATATTGAAGGAAGCCTTCCTGTGGCTCCATTCTCGAAAAAAGACTTTCTTATCAGGCACTATCAGTCAGATCCAGTCTGCTCTTTTTTGGACACCAAAACTTGTGATGTGGAAAACTCAGTCAAGGGATAGCTTTTGTCTCAAAAGCAAAATCACAGTTATAGGGACAGTTTGGTTCCTCTGGAAATAGTACAATTATTTAGGTGTAAATGAATTCAGATTAATGAAATGGTGATTTTAGGCCCTACTACAGCTATATATTCTTTGACATATATATTCCTGATATATTCTTTGGATTAACACAGATGCAGTGTCTTCAGTAAGCGTTTATGGTTGACATCTCTGTGGGCTCTGTGAGAGGTCTTGAATTAGGTGCCCATGGTGGTAGGAAGTAGAGAGGGGAGAAGTACTTTTCTACTGTTAAGATAGTCCTTAATAGTCCTTCTTTGTGTAAGGATGATGAAGTCTGAGATCTTGCTTCATCTCACCAAGAAACTAGAAGAAAAAGCACAGAAGCCTTGTCTTTTCATGGCCAGAGATGGAATACAATTTTCACTGATACCTCTGATTTCTGTCTTCCTCTTGGGAGGGGTCTTTGCTTCTATGGAAGCCTGTCCCTCTAGATCTGCTGGGGGATCATTCTTTCTCATTCCCTCTAGCATCTGCTACCCGCAATTACTGCTTTTCTTTTATTGCACCACATATTTCTTACTTTCTGGTCAATTATTCCCAGTAGGAATTCAGGTCCACTTCATTCTTTGACCCCACTCTTTTGAGCACCTGTGCCCGTGGTGTACTGAAACCAGCTCTGGTCCAAGTTAGCAGGGACCTGCTTGCTACCACAGCCATCTGGCACTTCCTTGTCAACATCAAGCTCAGCTACATTTGATAAAGATCTTGGAGTTGGTCTCATCTGTTGTGACCACTCTCTCCTACTGTTCTTCTCTAGCTGCTCCATTTCACTCTCCTTTTCTATACCCACTTTTTAACTTAGTTTTTAAGTGGTGTTAGTGCTCAGACTCAGCCCTTTTTCCCTTCCCAGGTCATGGTTAAAATCCAGCCCATGGTTTGAATCCTTCCTCCATGTTAGTGACCTCAGTTTTTCACCTCTAGCTCATACCTACTCTTCCTGAGTTCCAGGTTCCAATACTTACAAACTAATTGAAAATTCCACATGCATGTCTAATGGTCATCTTATTTTAACATGTACAAAATGGAACTCAATTCTCCTTCCACTGCATGGATTCCTTTTTCTGTCTTCCCCAACTCAGATAAGGGGACCACAGACCATCCATTGCTCAAGACAGAAACTTAGGAGGCCTCCCTTGTTCCTCTACTTCATGCTCCACATCTGTGATCAAGTCCTGCCACTTCTACCTTCATATGTACCTAGAATACTTGAATATTTCTGTCTCTGTTGACTGCATCCTACAATATTTCTGTCCAATGATTGCCTTCTTTTAGTTGGTTTTCTTCAGGAGCCTAATCTAAGTGATTTCCTGACTTCTACTATAAAGTGCCTGTGGTAATCTTTAAAAAAACGTAAGTCCAATTATGTCATTCTGTTTCTTAAAAGCTTACAGGGATTTCCTTTTGCATTGGGAATAAAATTCCCACCTCCTTACCCTGACTTATGTGCTCTGCATGATCTGGTTTCTGCCTACTTCTCTGAGTCTTCTTCTACTAATTCCCCACAACATGCACAGTTGTCTCTGGCTTTCTCTCTGTTCCTTAAACACCAAGTTCATTCCTGCCCCAGGGCCTTTGCAACTGCCCTTTCCTCTGCCTTGACAGCATTCCCAGGCAGCTAGAAGCTAACATGAGTGAACGGCTAGGCATAAGGAGCAGGAGCTAAATGTAGGCTCCATGGGAGGAGGAAGCCAATTTTTCAAATTCCCTGTATCCTCTGTGTCTGGCTCAGTGTATGAGTGAGCTAAAGTTATTTGAAACACAGTATCAAAAAGAAAGAAGAGATGGGGCAAAGCACTGAGAAGCATTTGGAAAGAAAGTGAGGTGCCCTTGTTCCCACCCCATTTCACTTCCCATCTCCAGAGTAGATTCTCCACATGTGGGGACAGAGAGACAGAAGAGTAAGGAGAAGTGCCCCGCTTCCCGGCTGTACCTCGGGGATTTCAGCAAAACCCAGAGGGAGATAATTATGAGGTGATGCTGCAGTTTGGAAACAGGGCCACAGACAGCCTTGCATGTCAGGAAAGTTACAGAGTCAGCAGACCTGAGGGAGGAGGCAGCTATGCATGAGAAAAGTCCCTGAGGGGACCCGGGAGTAGGTAGTCACCACACCCAAAGTCACAGCGTCACATTTGTTCACAGTAACATGGACAAAACCCCAATAGTGGGGGTTGGTGATTGGACAGTGGTATGAGGCTGGCTCTCCTGGCTTTATGAGAACACTTTGTGCCACCTCTTTCCAGCCCCATTCAGTGACATCATATTGGGAGTTTGAGATTGGTTATGGGGGGAGTATTTATATCATGGGAAATAGCAAATGCTTAGAAATCAGGACTTTTCCTTTTTCTCTTCCCTGGACATCCTGGTTTACCAGCACACCACTGGGAACAAACCAGTAAATGACTCAGAAATTCACTCAATCTGAGTGACGTCTTCCAATAGAAATTTGGTTGGGTTGTAGGAAAATACCTGTTATTCTCTGCTTGCTTATGATAGCAATCTATTTTTCATTTTTTTCATGCTGAGAATTGTCTTAGTTGGGGGCCCTAGGGACAGACCCGGAGAAAGAGATTTGGATGCAAGTGATTTGCTAAGGCGGTTCTCCCAGGAGAAGCTAATTAGAGAGTAGGGAATATAAGGTAGGAGGGAGCCAAGCCAGGTGGGATTTCAGGTGATGTTCCAGCTTTGGCCTGATCCCAAGGGAAGCCTATGTTATACTACAGTCTTGATCCTGCCTCAAGGCATGAGTGGAGGGCTCTCCCACACCTTGGTGATCAGCCTCTGACCACAGGCTGCTCAAGGAACCCCAAACTCCCAGTTACTTCCACCAATCAGCACATCTAGTTGAAGCCATTCCAGTAGCCCAAAGGTTATCTTCTGAAAAAGGTTGCAGATGTAGAAGCTGGGGACAGGTTTGTGTCCTGAGGATACAGGGCAGCAGAGCTCCTCCTCTTGGGTAGTATCCAGAAGATGTGACTGATTTATTCATAATCCTTGCTTCTTGGCCCATTATCATCACTGGTCTGTATAAGGTCCCTATCTCATTTTATTTTTCTTGCTTTATCCCCTGTCCCCACTTCTGTGTGTCCCCACAGTTACCCACATTAATGCGTTGGGTGAAGATCACTACAAATTACCACATGTGGACATGTAGGCATGTTTAAAGAATTCAGGTTTACCCAGAGCACTTGTGTGTGTGTGTGTGTGTGCTGGGGGGCGGGGGGAGTTACAGTAATTCATGTAGGTTTTTGCTTGAGGAAGGGACCACGTCGGCGCAGAGGGGAGAAGGAGAAAGGCAGAGACCCACTCCCTAGGGATACAGGAAATATATCCTCCTGTAAAGGTTGGCACAGGGGGGACGACTCCAGGACAAGCCTGGGCAGTCAACATCACGGTAGGTCTGCAGGGTATGGCATACTTTGGCAGAATTCTGGCAGCTGTCAAGAGCAGAGTACCCTGCAATGTGGGCATGGGAGAGGAAAATTCATGGCAGTGCTCTCTGTGGAAGCCAGGATGGCTCTGATCCACGTTAAGAGTCGTTCTTCCTAGTGGCGGCACTTTTAGCTTACAGCAGCCAGCTGTAGGAAAGCAGGGTTGGAAAGACATTGGGAAGGTTTCCAGTCTCGGGCTCCATAGGACTACTGCCTGAGTGACTACACAGTCTTAGGAATCAAATCAGACTCCCAGGAGGAGATCAGGAAGAACTGGCCCCCAGGAACGAAACAGATATCCAGTTCACTCTTAGTAGAGTGGTTTCCCAGGATGACTAGTGGCAAAGAACATGCAAGAGCGAGAGGGGATGCCACACATGGGAGCTTAATTCTATTCTTTAAGAGATAGTTATCGTGTTAGCAAGAATACTCAATTCAAAACCTGCTCAGTGGTAGCTCTGGTCTATGATCCACCTCTGATGGGTGGGCTTGGCTTCTTGTCTGCCTTGCTTGTGGGTGTGCTGCCCCCTCCACCTGGGGGGCTCTGACTGGCACATCCTTACTGTGTGACTCCTTCCTTCTACCATGCCTAATTGGGTTGGATGGAGCCTTAACTTCGGATGAATGGATGACGAAGTCAAGAATTAGTATCAAGAACGTATCAAGAAGAAGCCAGTATGCAAAGAGGAAAGAACATAACAGATGCTCAGCGAGGACCACAGGTAAGACCAGAGACTGCTGAGGGCTTCTCAAAGGTCATTCCCAGGACCTGTTGGAGGCCCAGCTGTGATTTTGGGTTGGGGGTCCAGACCATCGGCAATGA
This sequence comes from Mellivora capensis, assembly GCA_004024625.1. Lineage (NCBI taxonomy): Eukaryota > Metazoa > Chordata > Mammalia > Carnivora > Mustelidae > Mellivora > Mellivora capensis. The sequence continues at coordinate 72,148 of PISX010004083.1, read as the reverse complement.
AAGCCCTCATTCTTGCCTCTCTCCTTTTCTCTATTTGGGGACTTCCTCCCAGTTGGAACAGCCTCCCAAGACTTTTCTAGGTTGGGCCTGGTGCTCCCTCTGTGTATTCCCCCCAAATAGTCTATGTTTTCCACCAGGCTCAGAACTCCTTAAAGGGGCCTAAATTCATCTTCTGAAGCTCGACTGTGTCTTCTTGAGCTTGGCAATACGAAGAGCTCAAACAGAGTTTTAAAACAGAGTGATCGACGGAATATGCGGCCCCAGGCTGTCCCAGGAGGAGGACAAAATGTACCCATCATTTTTGATAATGAGCAGCTCACTGGCGTCTTTGACAGATGACACTGTTGGTCGTATGGTAAGGGAAGCCAGAAAGCAGAGTGGTCAGGAGGGGCGTGAGAAAAGGGGGAGCACATTGAGGAAGACTTTCAAGAAATTTGGTTGTGTGGGGAAGAGAAGGTTATACCCGGGTGAGAGTGGAGGATAAATGACACAGAGATGGGCGAGAGGTGCAGTCGGCTTGGGAGAACATGGGGCTCCAGAGCAGAGCCTGGCTGCCCAGCAGCAAAATTTGAAATGATAGATTTCTGGACATGGGAGTCCAGATGTCACAACCTTGGCATTGAGGCAGAAGGGAATGGCAGACCCAGGACTAGACTTCAGACAAATCTTATAGGGGGTGGTCAACCCAGCCAAAACAACACTCCACAGCACTATATTCTTTTTTTCTCTTTTATTTATTTATTTAATTTATTCATATTTTAAAAAAGATTTTATTTACTTATTTGATAGAGATTACAAGTAGGCAGAGAGGCAGGCAGAGAGAGAGGAGGAAGCAGGTTCCCCGCTGAGCAGAGAGCCCGATGCAGGGCTTGATCCCAGGACCCTGAGACCATGACCTGAGCTGAAGGCAGAGGCTTCAACCTGCTGAGCCTCCCAGGCACCCCTCTTTTTTTTTTTTTTTTTAAGAAATAGTTCTGTGTGATCCTGAGTCTTTGACAGAATATTTAAGTGTGTCTTCAAAAGCTTGAGGCTCTGAGGGAGACAGTCACCCATGCTTGGCACTTCTGGGAATCTCACAGGAATGGAGCTAGTTCTGGGGAGGGGGGGGAAGCCCCGAGCAGGCTAAGAAGCCTTTAAGCAAAGGCAGTGGAGATGAGAGGCTGGTCCGGTTGGGGGGAGGGGGTCAGGGGTCCAGAGGAGGTTCCGAGGCAGTGGCAGTTGCTGGGAATCAGTTAGTGGGCGGGGCAGCCGTTGGAACCCCAAAGGCAGTTGGAAGAGTTGGGTTCCACACAGCAGTCTGTGCCGAGCAGCTGCTGTGGGTGGGCCACCCGCTGGACGCATTGGCACAGGGACTGTCACCCATATGGGGAGTGTTGACTTCCCGCTGTGTCTTTGGGCCACAGTTTGGGGTTGCAAGGGTCTGAGAAGGAGCAGGACTCTGGGGGCCCAGAGCGCTTCTGCCGCAGTTACAAGCTTGAGAAGAAATCTGTCCTAGTGGGGCAACAAGCATGGGAAGGGTGGGGTGAAGGCCTCAGAGCACAAGTTTTCCCTCTTCTTTCTCCTCTCATGGTCACGCTGGCCCTCTCTGCCTAGAGCATACCATCGGTCAGTGGAGTGAAAGGGCCAGTTTGAGAGATTCTTGGCTTGGGCAGCAGCATCTGTTGGGTGTGTTGGACTATAGCATTAACCTCTACTCCCTAGAAGGCTGGCCAAGAGTGCAGTCCAGCAAAGGGGTTGGGATTCAAATCCACTGTTCCCCAATTCTCACATCGCCATGTTCTTGGCATTTCCCAACGGGGGCATAGCTACTGCCTTCCTTGGTTGTTTCCCTGACTCCAATCTACTCTCCTTAAAGCAATTTAAAAACTTAACTTAAAAAAATTAAACTTAAAAAACAATGAAGAGCAATCCTGGGATTCCTTATCAAATCTCTGTAATGCTGTCTTTGGCTTATGGGGTCTTGTCCCCAGCCTTGGTATCTTATTGCGGTCTGGGGCCGTCATCCGTTGATGGAGCCACCCCTTTGCTCCTGCCTCATCCTGGAAATTTTCCTACCTCTCTCTCGGGCTCCTTCCCCTTTATCTGGGTAAAGCAAAACCTACGCTTCCTTACAGGGTATCCTCCCTGCTCTCCTGGGAGTCTCGGTCTCTGTGTCCTGGTCATTCCCTCACAGACCCTCTCACACAGGGCACAACGTAGGTGCTCAGCGTCGGTCTACCCACAGGCAGTGGCGTTGTGGCGGGTTTCTCGCCCAGCCCCTAGCACCTGGCACTGGGCACTTAGCACACAGTGTGCAGGGTGCCTGCCTGATGAGAGAGCACGTGGCTTCTCTGGTTTCCCTCTGCCAGGAGGAAGGCTCCACTGGTGTGTGAGTCACGTGCTTACAAGTTTTGACAGCTTTGATTTTTACTGTCTGAATCTGCAGCCTCTCGGGGTCTCAAGGTGTGCAGGCGTTTCTTCTTCTCCGTGGGGCCCAGCAGCATCTTTCCCATCCTCTGAATGAGCTAGCTCTTCTCCATCATGTCTTCTGGCTGTGCCTTTTCCAAATCGAGCTCCCCACCCCCTTCTTGTGACAAGCCTGTTGCTGCCAAAATTTGCTCTCTTCTTCCTGAATTATTTTCAGGATTTGTTTCAAAACCATTCACTTTTGTCACTCCATCATGTATTGATAACGATTTCTGTGATTGTGTGCCTTGTCTGTCTTCCCTCAAGTACTTTAAGTTTTTAAAAGGCAAAGACTATGAATTTTGTACTTTCTACTGTGCCTTTGAAAGCATGTTCATGGTTTCCTACTAGAATGTAAGAACTTGTGGTTTCCCGAAGGCTGTGATTTTTTAACCGTTTTGACCACTCTTGTATCTTTGGGGCCTTGAGTCATGCCTGGGACACTAATAAATATTAGTTGAATGAGTTAATCTTTTAAAGTGTGGTGGGGAGAATATCTTTAGTCCACAAAATGTTCATATTTTGTAATAATAAAGAATATCAACATGGACGTAACAGTCCATCCTTTTGAGTTATTTTGAATGTTACTTCAATCCGTTGGCTAATTTCTATTGTGTTGAATCCAACCAAATCTGCTCACAGGGTTGATTTTCCACTTCCCATCAAAGAAAGCAATGAAAGGGGAACATTTTGGTTGTAGAAAATGTGCTTTACAGTGTTAGGGGCACAATGCTTGTGCAGAAGAGCATAGAGTGAACAGAATTTGGAAGAGAGGGGGAAGTGGGATCCATGAGGAAAGTGCCCTGGTCTGTGAGTCAGGACACATGTCCCCAGACTGAGTTTCATGATTCACCAGCTGTCTGACTTTGGACCAAGACCATAACTTTTCTGGTACTCGCTTGCCTCATAGAGATGAAGGGGTTATATTAGGTTCTCATTTCAACATTGGGGGTTTGTTTCTTGGTCATATAAACTGCTCCCCAAGGTCACTCTTCATGCAGTGGAAAAAGTTCTGGACAGGGATCCAGGACCCTTGAGACCCTGGGGTGACAATAAGACATACCAGGACCTTAAATAAGTGTAACCTCAGGTACTTATAGGAACAGAATGCAGATAAGACATGAAGTTAGCCCTTGCTAACCTTAAAATTGAGTTTCTGCGCCTATAAAGTTGCTGAGCAGGGAACTTAGCCTTGAGGTCCAACCAGGGGGGTAGCTAAAATGCGGCCTCCAAAGATTTCAGAGAGATGATCTGTGTGCAGAATGGTGTATGGTTAATTAAAACAATCACAAAAGAAGGGTGGCAGGAAATAGGAAGAATATGGTATTTTAAATTTAATTCTTTACTCTGGCAGGCTACAATAAATTTCATCATGAAGTGCATGGTATTGGAGTACTTACTTGCCCAATTCACTGACATGATACACAGGATCTCCTTTTCTGTAGAATAAGGGAGTTGGAATAGATGGTCCTTGGACTCCCTTTCAACTCTACTCATCTGTGATTTAATTTTGCTTCCCTGAAATCCTAGTTCGCAATTCGTTTTGACCTGATCTTATTACCCTCTTTGGTGCGGTGACTTGATACTCTGTTGGTGGAAGGGTCTGCAGAGCACGAAAGGCGGCAAACCACTATAAAGCTCCTGTTTGCATGGAAGCTGTTGGGTAGGGGAGCTCTGTCTTTTCTTGGAACCACGGATGGTTCAGTGGGTTGTCGTTGTGCCTGCAGGGTACTTGTCTTGTTACTGATGGGACACACTGGCAGATATGATGTCCAAGAGGTTCCGAAGCTTGCTTGGCCCACAGATCCCCCTTTCACGCATGCTGAAAAGCGTCCTCACATAATATCTGTCGTTCCCATTGAACAACTGACTCCAGGTTCTGCCTCTGTTCCTTCCTTCCTCTGGTGAGATTAATGTCACAAGAGGGCAAACTTTTCCTCTTTTTCTTTGCACAGCCAAGATTGAGGCATGATTTTCGTAACCATGCTCACCTAATTTACCGACACAACATTTCTCTTAGCCATTCTATTAATAGTAACAATCACGGCCATTCAGAATAACCATAACAGGGACGCCTGGGTGGCTCAGTTGGTTGGACGACTGCCTTCGGCTCAGGTCATGATCCTGGAGACCCGGGATTGAGTCCCGCATCAGGCACCCAGCTCCACGGGGAGTCTGCTTCTCCCTCTGACCTTCTCCTCACTCATGCTCTCTCGCTGCCTCTCTCTCAAATAAATAAATAAAATCTTTAAAAAAAAAAAAAAAGAATAACCATAACATGGGGGTGGGGGGGGCACGCATCCACCCCAGGGCTGGTGGGAGGTGGGAGGGCTCAGTGGCTCCAAAGGGCACAAGGCGTATAAATGGGAAATGGGGCAGGTTCCCAAATGGGGGTTGGGCAAAGTGGTTACATCCCTAGTTATGGAAGGAATGAAGCTGACGCCTCTTCCCAAACCCCCCTTCGCCCCCTCCCGCCTGCTGTTCTCAGGAATGGGGGAGACTACATTACTGGAGGTTATAGTTGCTCTGATGTCTACTGAGGGAGGCCGAGATGCTCAAGGTTTCAGGCATTGGTGCTTAACATCCTGTGGGCCCTTCTGTTATTTTCCCATGAGTTCTTCCTTCAGGTGATGGCTTTGTTCTCTCAGCTCCCAAAGCGTTTGCCAAGATGCAACAAACCATGCGACAGAACATTCTTTGCAACTGGGGTCAAGGTATTTTCTCATAAATGTCTAAGAACAGGTTTGGTGCCATTTTGTGTCCTGAAGACTGCCCGGTGAAGTCAGACCCCGGGGTTTAAACCGAGGTCTCTGTTCTCACAGTTGCATAACTGAGGCTTCAGCATTTTACGTCTCTTTCCCAACTGGTAGGAAGAGGGTGATCCCATCAGTCTTTTACCTTAAAGAGGGTTTTGTGGAGACCAAATGAGATTATGCCTGGGAGAGTGCCTTCAAAAAAGCAAATAGTTAACAACACGGAGAAAGGTCCTATATGTAACAGTGTGAACTAATCTATAAATGGTACCCTCTCACATGTCTGTGTGAGGGAATGAACTTGTTTGTGTTTTAAATGTTTTGTCCATTTTATAAAGCCCACATCTAGGTTCAGTCAAGATATCTCTCCCTCTTTTTGCTGCCTGAATAAGTTACCACATCATGATTCTGCTCAAGGCACATAGTAGCCCCTGCAGGATAGAGAGAGCCCCCGGGGATGACTGGGGACCCTCAAAGACTTCTCGTCTGGGGGATCTGGTGTATACAGTTAGGGACCCAACAAGATCTAGAATGTGGCAGGCCAAGAAGTCACACATCTCTGGCTTTTGACCCTCTCACTGATTGCTGGGGTCCCGCTAAGGTGGGTACGCCACTTCTAAGAAGAGATGTGTATTCCAGAAACCTCAGTCAACTTCTCCACTTTTTGAGTGACTGTTTAAAAACCTGTTTTCTAGAAGCAAACAATTAACAGTTCATCTTGGTAAGGGACTCTAAAGGATCCCACAGCACCAGTCTGACATGAGGTGGTGGGGTGGGTAAGTCAGAGGTTGTGACTCTGTGAGCTTCTGTGGGATGGGGTTGCAGTCCTGGGGCACAGACTCCGGGGGCCTGTGCTAGTAAGAGCAGAGTCAATATTCCTTGAACTGAACTGGAAAGGACAGTTTAAAAAATCTTACCTTTCATCCTTCATCTTGCAATGAGAGGAATTTTGTGGTCAAGGTGTCTGTATTTTGGGAACTGTAATCTAGAAATAAAGCCTGTCTACCCTTTGGCCCAACTTGCTCCCCATCCTTCTAAAAAACAAAGGGGGAAATTCTTAACTTCCTCAGGAAAACATTACTTGAAACATTAGCCTGAATGATATTCAGATCCACAGCCAATTTCAGGAAAATCCTCTAATGTTTCTTAAAAGAGAGAGACAGAATAGATCCCTGTTTCGACTGTGTATTTCTGTGCAAATGAACTCCTGTGATTCCTACTGTAGGAAAGTCACTATCCCCCTTGGTGTGGGGAAGTGTGGGTACCTGAGCAACTTAAGCCACAGGGAGTGTGAGGGGCTTCAGATTGTAAATGCGTACTTCATTCGTCTGCTCCAACCCACACAGATAATTTGGTTGGCTCACACAGTCTTTAAAGAAAGTTCAAATCGGGGAAAGATGTTTAAACACTGGGGCATGCCACACAAAGATTGATGTTTCTGGCTTCCCTAGAAAAATCCAGAAGACCGGGCAGCTTTGGGCATGTATGTGCACAGGATAGAAAGGGGCCTTTGTGCGGTGATGGCTGCCATGGGATGCTGCTGATGTGGCTAGGTTGGACTCCTTTGCGCCCCTCGGCTGGCCCTGTGATTACTTGAACTTGTGACTCTTGTTGCTGGGGTCTTCAGAGGAAGAAGGGAGGGTAAACCCAGAGCAAGTCATCAAAGGTTTTAAACACGGAACGTTTTGGTGGAGCACCCAGGCAAGAAGCAATAGTTAGCTACGACAGGGTGGGAAACTTACACTTTATAAACTAGACTTTTCTTTGTTGATTTCCTACATTTACTCATGCTATCAAAGTCCTTTAAAAGATCTCAGTCTTTTCAGATAGGCTGAGGCAGGGGTGGTGAGGGGGAGACAAAATGTCCTGAGTTGGAGGGGAAGAAAGCGGTCTTTCGCTGTGGACATCCAGGCCAGGCACGCTTGGTTCAGGAAGGATCCAAGAACCGGCCAGGCGATGCCATACGTGACCTCCTTGCTCCCTGCCACCTGGAGACAGGAGGGTCCTCTTCACTTATTTTTTGGAGTCAGTTTTGCTTTATTCTCATTTGTCAGAGAGAAAAGCTGGTTGGTGGAGATAGGGCCAGAGAGGGGCATAAAACAAAGAAAACCCATAATGAGGAAAGGAAAGCTCATATGAATGGAGATGAGAAGTTCCTTTTTTCTTATTCTTAGTAAGATTTTGAGGGTTTTCTTTTTGTGTGTGTGTGGGGGAGGTTTCTGGGTTGGGAGCCCTAAAAGGTTATTCATAACTTTTTAGGAGAGAAGGGATTCACAGTATAGCTTGGGAATTCACTTCTCACTTATTCGGGTATAATGGTTTAATTTTGCTGTTCAGGAAGAAGGTTGAAATAATTTTATAGGTTTGGCTGAGGCCCAGATGAGGTATTTAGTGGGTGCTGCTGTATCCTCGCTCAGGCTTGGGTCCATTCGTTAATGGGTACTAGCACCCACCCCCCGGCAAACGGCCCCCGTGTGCTGGCTCAGTCCTCTCACTCAGGGGCAGTTCCTGTCAGGGAAGCCCAGGGCCTCATCCTCCGTCGCCTCCCTCTGCGCCTGCTGCCCACCCTCACTCAGGTCAGACCTGGTATGTTCTTGCTTCTGAAGGACAAACATCCATTGAGCCCTGCGACGAAGAACAATCTGGCTCTTCCTGAGGTTCTGAGGAGATATGAAGGGACTCCATCATGTTTGGCACCCTTTCTCTGTCTTGGTCTCTCTTAAATCCCCGTCACGCCTCTTTCTTCTAGGTCTTCTTCTCTCCGAATGTTTTCTCCAAAGTCCCTTCAAGCCTACTCCCTTTTCTTTCCTGTCTGACTTCTTGAAATCTCCTTAGCTTGCCTTCTTGTCAGGAGAAACAATAGAAAAATTTCCGAAGCCCCCAACGGCCTGTTCTCTTCAGCAGACCCCTTGGGTTTGGAATTGGAAGGGTTTAGCTCCTCGTAGTGAGGGGAAGCGACATTTAATTATTACTTGCGAAGGGATGATCTGACTGCTACCTTTCGAGTGTCCTCTAGGCATGGACCCCAATGGGGAGACTTGCATTTTGAGCAAAAATAAAGCCTAACCCTGTATTTCTGTTTATAACCAGAAGTAAAAAATAGGGTAATAAAAAAATAAAGCCTTGTTTTTAATATAAGACCACAACTAACTACCTTTTGTGGAGGGAACCCTGGTGTGTCTTGCATGGACGGTGGGGTTTGTGCGTGCGGCCCTGAGCTGAGGGAATGGGTAGGCTGGAAGGCTCTGCATTAGGGGTGGGAAGGGGAGACTCTGGAGCCCATCAGGCTTGGGTGCTGAGGGGGTGGGAAGGGACCTGGAACGTAGGTCACGCCTATTGTGGACTCTTAGATTTCTGTCAGGATTGGGACAGACACCTGTATTCCATGTACACAGCTGAATAATTTGTAGACTCCATATTGCTCACCAATGCTTTTGTGCAAGTTGGCTCTTTTGGGGAAACTTGGAGAAAATGTGAAGTTTCATGACTTCGGTTGGTGGGGTGTGGGAGGCATGGTGGACCACAGGGGATGGAGAGCTTGGGCATCCATGAAGTAGGGACTTGTCTGGGAGTCTCCACAGGTGTTCGGAGGCTTAGGTTTCCTGTGGTCGTTTTGAAGGGGGTGGCAGGAGTTGGGGTGGGGTTTCCAGGTCCTTCTCTGGGGTGCAGAGAGGGCTCTGCAGATGTAAGGAATCACTTTAGTGCATCTCACAGCTGTTCTAGATTTTCAGGGTTTGAAAGAATAAGGAAGGTCCAGGCTGTTGCCAGGGAGGAAGCTGGGGAAGTGGGTGGGGGGGGTTGAAGGGAGGGAGTCCAATGTCCACGCCACCACCAGTGTCTTGGTGTCTGAAACCCTTTGGCAACCCCAGCATTTTCTTTAGAGACTTCTTTTACCCCCAAGCTTCAAAGTTTCGTCTCGTTTCTCAAGGACTGCAATTCTGCCTGTCTTTCACTTTGCTGAGGACGGTTAAAATGTGCTTTAGCTGCCCAAGCCCGCCCTGGGCCCAGTTCTGCCCCACAGGCTGTGCTGCCCGGGCTGCCCCCTTCCTCTGTCTGCAAACCAGAAGTAAAGGCGGGGTCTGTGTACCCCACAGGGTTGTTGTGAACAGCAAAGGAGATGGTGAGGGCAAGGTGCTGCTTTTTTAAAAAGAGTCCCAAATGGCTATGCAAAATGTACTCGTTGCCCGTGGGACCTGCGTGAATACAGTAGTGTGATATTGAGGTGGTTTAGGGCACAATGAACTACCTACTTGTGAGCCAGCTGAGCTCAGACCTCCTTGACTATACACTCTGAATCCCACCCCGCCTCCCGGAGAGCCCCGCTGATTCCATCCTGTCTCAGTCAGCCCTCGCCCCTTGGCAGTGGCCAGAGGATATTGGGACATGCACACCTCACCCCCTTACCGGTGGGTATTTCAGTGGAAACCTGGCTGTGAACTCCAGGTAGTGAGTTCACCTCTCTGGCTCGCGCCCCCCCCCCACCCCCCCGGCCCCAGCCTTGAACTTGGCCCCGCCGCTGAGTGCTTTTGCACTTGCCCTCCTCACGTTCTGGAAGGCCGTTCCTCTTCTTCCCAAAGGAGCAAGCTCTCCCATGTCCTATACCACCTCTAACAAAAAGTGAAAATAATTATTCTACCCATGTATTTAGGTCCTGCATGCAAAAGTGACTTGGGAATCATAAAAAACAGCCTTTGGCCGCCAAGACCCGACATAAACGTGTGTTGTACATTTCAGAGGTCAGACAGGCGTGCCCTTGACTTCTGAGCCTTTTGGCTCTGCTCCTTGTGGCAGGAATCTTGGCCCTCTCACCAGCCAGTCTCTGTCGTCACTCCATGCAGCTCCTCCCCTGGACGTGGCATGAGCCATGGTTGCGGTGTATATGCTGATTTCTATGCGGTGGGCTTTGTGCCTGGAGGGTCTGAGGAGGATGCTGATCCTCTAAACCAAGTCCAAATTCCCGACCTGGGCTTAAGAGCTCTGCATGGTCTGATTTGTGCCTGACTCTTTGAGCTCAACTCAGACTCTTCTTCTCCTGGGTTACCTGCTCCTTTGGCCTTCGTCCTGTATGTGGGACATGCCAACCTTGTCCCTCTGCCTGGGAAAGCTCTTTGCTCAGGCCATCCCCCTTGTGGTGTGAGATGCACCTCAGAGGAGAGATGGTGTCCAGCTCCGCCCCCCCGCCCCCTTCTTTGAGAGTGGTGTGGACACTGTCCACCACACCACCTTTCATCATCTCCGCTTCACCTCCTCTTACTTGTCTGCTCTTGGCCCTGTCTTCCCCATTGGGTGGGATGCTCAGTGAGGTCTAGTTGAGCTCACTCCCGTGGTGCCTGAGGCCATGCCTGGCATGTGGTCACTCTGTAAACCATGCAGGACAAATGTCTTGTTTCTCCAACTAGATTGTAAGCTCCTGAGCACTAGAACAACTTGCCCTTCCTTTGACTCCTTCTCCAAAGTGCCTGGCACATAGGAAGTGCCAGCTGAGCGCTGATTCATAGGTTGTCGAGTGTGGTCGACTATCATTTAGGGGACAGCGATTGGAGAGGAAGGCATCTGGAGTAACAAGTTTCCATGTGGCGCTGTGAATTTGCTCTCACGGGCTGTTGTGTGACATGGGACAAGCTTTGATTTGGATTCTAGTTCCACTGCTACCACTAATCAGCCATGCATCCTTGGGCAAGTACTTTTACGTGTTCTCCAAGGGAGCGAGTCCTCTAGATACCCTCAGCTCTCACACCTGTGAATATGGGCACGAGGTCAGAGGCTACCTATGGCTTCCTCTCCGCTCTAAATTCTGACCGGCGTCCTTTGAGGCCAGCTCCGTCTCCCAGCGGCAGGTGGCTTCCCCTTGGCTCTTTGAATATTTGCTAATATTGGTCACTTAATCCTTATCAATAAGAGGCATTGTTCTCTCCAGGACAGAGAACAGGTGCAACGGTGAGAGGCATAGAGATGTCACTGAGAAGTTGGGTGGGGGGTATAGGCAAGAGGAGGGCGCCAGAGCTGGAGAGCAGAAGAGAAGCCTGGGTCCTGCCCTGCTGTTCCTTGCGGGTTGCTCACGTGACTGCTCCTAATGCCACGCGGCGTCCATTTGGGAGAACTGGCCTTGAAAAGCAATCTGGTGATGGAGGTGAGGAGGACAATGAATGGGCAGAAGTTACAATTTTGCAGAAGAGTTTAATTTCAGGCCATGTTGGATACAATTTCAACATGCACTGCAAAGAGGAAAAGGAAAAACTGATTCATGAAATTGTTTTCAGTGAGAGCGTGGGCTGATAACCACCCCCCCCCGCCCCGAAAAGTATGAATTGTGTGCTTCATAGGGGTGTGGGAGTGGGAGCTTTCTAGATGGATTTAGGACATACCCCTTTTGAGTGGCAAATGTGTATGTGAATAAAAAGTGAGTCGGGCATGTGCCCAAAGCTCCTGGGTTTGGGGGGTAGTGCCCTTGCGCCTTGCCCAGCTGCTCCCACTGGTGTCTCTGCTGGTTCCCACCCACACATTTCTCTTCCCTCTGCTCCGGGGCAAATCTGAGCCAGCGCCCAGCAAGTGACCGCAGTCTCGGGCCACGGCTAGGGGCTCTGAAAACGGTCCTTGTGGGCCTTCTATCCAGGGTGCTGGGGGCCCTGTGTGCCCGTTTCCCCCCTTTCTTTTTCCTTGTCAAGTCATTGCAGCTCGTTTGAGTGGGGTTCTGCCTCCCCCTCTTTGTGGAGCACCACAGGCCCCCCACTGGCCCTGGAGCTTGTGTGCCCAGCGTCCTGGCCCCCTTTCCCCCACCCCGGGCCTAACTTCTTGGTCCCCTTGGCAGGAATGTGGCCCTTCTTCCAGTTGTGGTCAGAGTCTGGCCATGCCTAGGTGGTTTCTGTAAACACAGGGCTACCGCCCACCTCCCCCCACTGCCAAACCAGGTTCCTCACCTGCCCCACTGCAGCCAGCCACTTCCACATTAGCCAGCCCCAAGTTGCCAGAACCGCTGGGGCATCTTTCTGTAGACTTACTAGGTGGAGGAGTGTGCTTGCCTGGGCTGTCGGGGCCAGCTTTGGTCACTGCCTAGGGCATGCCCAGGACTAGCTTCCCTTCCCTTCCTTGACATGTCCAAGGTGCTGAAACGACGTGACATTTTTGTTCGCGTCTGCACTGCGCTTAGCTAAGCGTCCCAGAGAGGGGAAGTTACCCCACATTTGAAAACAACCCCCCACTCTAGCGTGCTACTAATAGGGGAGGTTAATGTGAACTTTATCTTCGAATGTTCCGAGCTTTAAACAAATGAACTTAAAAATAAAACGGACGACTTTAGGATGGCTAAGTTGGTGGTGGTGGGGGGGGGAGTTTGAGTGTTACTACGTGTCAGCCAATGGGATCAAAATTTGTTTTGATAGATTAGGCATGTTTATGCCAGTTCGGAATGTTGGGGAGTTATCTGTGTTTCTCATCATTTTTAAGCCTTGATCTTTTGGCTGTGGTACCTTTATTTGGACACGGGGCGAGCCAGAATTTTTGAGGAAAACGGCTCTCTGGAGAAGGTTTGCAAACCAAATAGCTGTTTAGCCACATGTCAATTACTTTCTCTAACCACAATAGTGCAAGAGATCACCTTTCCCCCTCTAGGACCCCGCGGGAGCCTTGGTCGGAAGGCAGTTAGAAGTCTGCCCAGGACCGTGGGGTGCAGGACCCCCCCCTCATGGTTTTATGCTTGAGAGTGTATAGCCTCTGCTCCCACACATTTTGAGGGCAGAGAGGTCATGACCTCTGAAGAGGACGAGTTCAAGAGGGACGAGAGTGTACTTGGTGCTGGAAGGTGTTTTACTGAGCCCAGGTGCATCTTCTCATGCTCTTTCCCACGCTCCAGATTTAATTCTTCCCTTTGCGGAGGGTGCCCCATGGAAGTAAGTCCTAGTTTTAGCCTCAGTTCTCTAGAAATCAAAGTTGGAGGAAGAAGGATGGAGGGAGGGGGTGGAGATAAAGAGGAGGGAGGCGGGGGAGTCCCTAGAAGGGAACTTGCTGCTGTTACTCATGACTGGTGTCCCGGTCTGCGGGACAGTGCCTCTGAGGGGCCATGCCAGTGGTGCCCTGAGATTGTCCCCTCAGCAGTGAGAAAGGGGAAGAATCCACGTATTGGGTTTGGTCTCATGCTGGGGGTCCAGCTCCCTTACACTCCAGGCTCCACCCACGCATGTGGGGGTGTGGACACCTGGTGGTCCACCAGGGACCTCCCGAGGGTTGGGGATGGGAGGCGTGTGGGCAGCACCATTTCTAAGGTTCAAAGCAGGACCCCTTTGAGAGTGAAGAGGGGACACACTAAGTTTATGCCTGAACAACAGGCATAAACTGGGGCTGGTCTGGCCAACTGGGCCAACTGGGACGCATGGCCATCATCCTCTAGCGGTCATGAAGAGCAGGATACAGGACTCAGGAGGCCTCAAGGCCCTGAAAAGGTGCCTGGTGGTGGTGGGGGGGCTCTGCTACAACTCTCATCTGCGTGATCTTCTGAGTTGAGGGTTCATTCATTCATTCAACAAATATTTATTGAGTGTCTGCTAATGCCAGCGCTGCCTGGGCCCTAGGGAGGCGGGAGTGTGCAAAGCCAGGCACAGGTTTCTGCTCTTCCTGGAGTCTATAGTTGAGAAGAGTGGATATCCACTTAGCAATAATTAATTATAACTTATTTAATGACCAGTGTGGTGGTGTGGAGAAATGCTGTAAATACATAGAAGGGTATTTAACCTCTTTGGGGGTTGGTGGCAATCAGGAAAATGTCCCCGTGGGAGTCACGTCAAAGGTGAGATTCTAAAGTGTGAGCAGAACTGGCCAGGCTGGCCTGGGCAGAGCAGGGAAAGCTCGAGGAGTGGGAGAAGGGAGGAAGCAGGCGGGTGGAGGAGAGAAGAGTGTTGGGGGTGTGGGGGCAAGGCGGCAGAGCCGATGGAAGGAGACCCCTGGCTGGGAGGAATTTGGTGCCAAGATGATGGGAAAGGTCCCGGCATCCAAGGGGGGACTGGGAGGAGGTGAGACCACACGGGGGGTGGAGCTGGTTGCTTCAGCCAGACACCGGACACCGCGCTAAGGATCACAACTTCAGGCATCTAAGCTGAAGCTGTGTGCTCGCTACCATCTGCTGTGTGGCAGCGTGTGCAGAGGGGAAAATCTTGAAGATATTTTTGGGAGTGTCCTACAGTGAAAGTGACAGGTGCTTTGGGTGGGATGGAGGGGAGGGGTGGGGATGGAGAAAGGTAGATGGGTTGGGGATATTCTCAGGAGACATGATTGACAGGTCAACAGCCCATTGAATGCAAGTGGAGAGGTACAGGAAAGAGTCAAGGATGAGCTCTGGGTTTTAGAACGAAGGGTTTCAGCACGGAGGTGTCATTTTATGAGGGGAGCAGGATGGGGAGAAGGGAGGAAGAGACCCAGCCATTCCTTTTGGATTTGTAGAGGCTGGGGCCCTGTGAAACCTTCCCTTGGTGGGAAGCAGGGAGTGGGTGTGGAGGATGGCCAGCTGGAGCAAAGATCTGGCCTGGAGTTAGGGATTGGGGCTTTACGAATCTCTGTGAAGCCAGGGGTAGACCTTCCAGGGGGAACTCCTAGACAGAAAGGAGTCCAGGACAGAGTCTCGGGTAACTCTACTGTTCAAAGATTTGGCGAGAGGGAAGAGCTTCTCAAAGCAAAGATAAAAAAAAAAGTGGCCAGAGAATCGGAAGGGAAACAAAGAGAGTGGTCAGATGGGGAGCTGAGGGAAGAGTGTTTCAAACAGGAACAGAACGGTTAACTGTGTCCAAGGCTTCTGAAAGGTCCAAAAGATCCAGACCGAGAGGCCACAGGTTTATCCAAGTGCGAAGACATCGTGGACTGGAAGGAAAAGGAGAGTTTTATGATCCTCCGAAGAGCTGGGGAAGTAGTGGGGGCTGAAGAAAAGCAAACAATGAGTGTGGACTTGGAGTGAGGCTGGGACAAGGAGAGCTGAGGTGAGGGCAGGCCGCAGGGGCCACCGGGGAAAGCTCACTGTGGGGAGACCAGAGAAGGTCCGGAGGCTGCCGGCAAGAAAGCTTGCAAGGAGAAGCTGAGGTTATATGGGAAAGAGGCCAAAGTGAAGTCCAGTGCCTGAGAAGGTAGGGTGGGGAGGGGACCATGAAGTTTTGCCCTTTGTTTGATGGAAAGAAGGCCCTGTGAATGCCAAGGGGCTGCCCCCAGGTTCCAATAAGACCATGGCAGGATAGGATGGAATTCCTGACCTGTGGCTTCCTATTTTCTTTGAAACATTTGAGATAAGTTCACCGGCTACATGGCAGTGAGAAAAGCTGCAGGTCTGAAGTAACATTTGAAGGTACTGAGTTCCATCATACAAAAATGAACCAGCAGAGTTAACCAGCTCCCTGATATTGGCTGGGTACTGTCTAGAGATCTGATATTTGGCTTAAAAAAAAATCACTTTCTGTGAATGCTTTTGACCACATAGCTGAAGCGACGAAGCCTACTACACTTTTGAACAGAGTACATGTTGTTCTTGCTCCCTTTGTTCAAGGGGACACGGGGGTCATTTCATTGGCACAGGGAGGCCCCAAGTGAACACAGATCAGAGGTGGCCACTGTCCTTATCTCTTGTCTGTGCTCCTTTGTTGTAGAAATGATGGTCCTACTCTGGGGGCCACAATTTGGAGGCTCGAGTTTGCCACATGTGCTCTACAACCTGGACAAATCAGACTTTTTATTCCCCCTCCAAATTTTTATTTAAATCAGTTAACATACAGGGTAATATTAGTTTTAGGTGTAAAATTTGGTGATTCAACATTCCATACAATATACCCAGTGCTCACTGTAACAAGGGCACTCCTTAACCCCACCCCTTATTTTACCTGTCTGCTACCCACCTCCCCTCCAGTAACCATCCATTTGTTCTCTGTAGTTCAGAGTCTGTTTCTTGGTTTGTCTTTATTTCCCCCTCCCCACGATGTTCATTTGTTTTGTTCCTTAAATTCAAAGGTGATGGGGTAAATGTATATACACTGGAATATTACTCAGCCATAAAAAGGAACGAAGTCTTGCCACTCACAGACAATTTTTATGAGAAGCTCTTTAAGGGATGCTATTCCCTTCTGGGAATGGCAAAGATCCAAGGGATTTAAAAGCCTGGAATAAGATCTGTTGCAGACCACTATGTTGGCGAACAGCCTAATTTTGATTTGTGTCTGGCTGAGATGCCCCAATAATGGACCCTGTGTCCCTTGTGGGAGGCAGTAGTGTTGGTCGGGAAGTTGTGGTTCAGTGCTGTGGGACTTCCTGGTGAGTTTCTTTAGGAGGAGAATCAACTTTGTGCCCCGGAGTTAAGATTATGGACTAGAAGAATAACAGCTTTTCATA
Source organism: Mellivora capensis (assembly GCA_004024625.1). Lineage (NCBI taxonomy): Eukaryota > Metazoa > Chordata > Mammalia > Carnivora > Mustelidae > Mellivora > Mellivora capensis. Next base: position 55,598 of record PISX010004083.1, on the reverse strand, counting down.
AATGGGATCACTGCCTCATGTGCACTCTTGACTTCCGACTTCTCCCAGCCTGGGCCAGGCTAACCCGGCAGGAACCTTCCACTCTAGCTATGCGAATGAGGCAAGGCTGAAACCCCTGGAGCTGCCCACAGAGCACTCTGGACTCTGTGCCTTCTTCCACCTTGACACCCTCAGCTCCTGGAAGACGGGGACGGTGCCTCCCACGTGCTTGTATCCCCAGTGTTTCACACTCCCTGCTTTCTTGATGTACTTACCTTCTCGAGTTTTCAGAAGAGTTGCTCAGTTGTAAAGAATAGACTTTGAACTTGTGAGTTTCTAGAGTGGGGCGGGGCCTGTTCCCTTTTGCTGTGATGATCAGCACATTCTATTTTCTTCTCTGCTTTTAGTAGAGAAATAGCCGCATTTTCATAATTGTCCTGTTGTCCAGACGTAGCTCTCCCATTCTCCTTCTTTGCTCTCCACAACCTCTCTACTGTTGAATTAATAAGAAGTGAGCCAAGAAATGTGAGCCATTTGGAGACTGAAAGGCGACGGATACCTCGCAAATTTCAGCCCTAAAATAACGGGGTGCAAGGCAAGGTCATACACGATGGTGTAGACTGCCCTCTGCTGGCATCACTCGGAACCGCAGAAAGCCTTGGTTTAACCCGCTCTGTGTTGCATTAACGAAGAAGAAGAAACAGCTTTTCACGAATCTAGAAGCTTAGCCCCTTGGAAATCCGAAGACATAGACTGTTAATGTCCCTTGGGTCCCCTCTCCGGAGCTGTACATTTTTGGGAAATCGCTTAGCATCACCAGGGGGAGGTTGTGTTGCTTTAGAAATCGAATGGTATTTCTGCTTTATGATTTTACCAAAACCAGGCACTGGGGTAAAGCTGCCCTTTGAAAAGCCACACTTTCCTTAGAATCCAAAGCGGGGGCTGTGTGCACTGAGAGAGATAACGGGTGGCCCGTGCTGGAGAAAAGGTGCTGGGCTTAGCTGGCGGAGGACAGCCTTGGATTCCTGGCTCCTTCCCCAACCTGGGTGTTTAGTTGTAAAAAAATAGGGTAGTTTGACTAGATGATTTCTAAGGACTCTTCCAGCTTTGTGTCTATCGTAGGCGGCACCATCTCTGCTTCCCAGGAGTGTATAACCCAGGTGGCACGTTTACTTGAGCCACCAGTGGTCACTGTGGTAAAGCACGCGTGTGGCCCGGAGTGGCTGGTGATATGAAGTGGTCTGACATGATGGATGGCTGGCCATCTCTGCGACTGGACCTGAGCACTTGACGCGCGGGCACATGCACACACGCGCGGGCACATGCACACACGTGCACACACACGCGCGCGCTTCCCTCTGCATCGCTGCCCCTGTTTGCTGAGGTCACGTGGGCATCTACTCCGTGGCAGTTCCCGTGTACATTCATACGCCGCTTTCCCTTCCACTGAGCACAAGAGCTCTTTCAAAGCTTCCTTCTCCAGTCCTTTAGTCCTGCCACCCATCACCAAACTCCTAGTGGATGATTTTGTCTCCCTCCTGCTTCACAGAGGAAGACTGAAGCTCTTGGCCAAGAGCTCCCCTGCCCTGCCCACCTCTCTCTCACGGCTCCTGTCAGTTTTTAACTTACTCAAGCTTGCCCCATCCAAAAAAAAAAAACAAAACACAAAACAAAAAGGGAGCCTCTCCCAGGATGCCTCATCCCCACTCTTATCTTCTGTCTCCTCCCTTTCACCACCAAATTTCTTGAAAGCAGTGTCTACATTCACTGTCTCCTTCTCCTCCCACCCCCCCACTCACCCCTTGGCCCACCCAGTCTGGCTTCCTCCCTCCTCTCCACTCCCCTGAAACTGTCACCACTGACCTCCATGTCACTTGGGCATTTCCTGTCTTCTTGTGGCTAGAGGGTTCTGCCCTCCCTCGGTGAGCCCCTCTCTTCCCTGGACTACTGTTACACTGGATGCTTCTGGTTTCTCTCCTCCCTCTTTGGCTGCTTATTTCTAGCATGTGGGGTCCTGCCACCCTTGTTTTTCCTTTTGGGTTCTGTCCTAGATAACTTTTTTGCTTTGTTCCACCCACTCTCCTGTTAAGAGGAGATGGAAACAGAGCGGGGTGGTGGGGGTGGGGCGGGGTTGGGAGGGTGGGGTGGGGAAACAAAAGCAGAGAGGGATAGGTTGGCTATAAAAAGCAAAAGGGGAGGGAACTTGGTCCTGATTCCAGTTCAGAACTGTAGGTGGAGTGGTGGTGGTTGTGGTGGTGGTCATGGGCAACTTTATTAGGTTGGATGGAAGAGTGTAGGAACAGAGAAAAGCACCAGTTGGCATGTCTGAACCCCAAAAGCTCCTGTGTGGCATAAGGGGGGCCTGGGACCCGGACATGCATGCCCATCTTCAGGGGAATGCAGCCTGAATCTTCTGGATGACTGCCAAGGCGGGGGTGTTGATAGGACCCCGTAGATGAACATGGCTGGAGAAGGGATGGGGTGGGGACAAGTGTTGTAATTATGACAAGGGGACCCCGAGGGGCCCATAGCACCAGCAAGGGCTTAGCTGGGGTATAACAGTCAGAGCAGATGGACAGTCCTTTTGGGAAAAATGCCATGCTGAAGGAAAAGCCTCATTTTCCAGCTGGATACAAGGGGCAGGACCAGACCACCTTGCTGAGTGAAACCAGCTGATGGACACCCAGCGCCCAGTCCAAGGTGGAGGTCAGCAGAAGGACAGCAAGGTCTCCACCCCCCTGCTAGGGTTGCTTGCATGTTTTCACGGCATGGTCATTGGCTTCCCCCCAAAATGAGTGATCCAGGAGAGCTCAAGGGAAATCCCGAATGATCGAGTCCTAGACGTCATATACTTTGATTTGTATGGGTTACACAGAACCTTCACACTGTGAAGTGGGAGTATATAAGGGCACCAGCACCCATCTATGTCCTGATGCCTTCTTGGATAGGAGCATGGAAGTGGAAGAACATAGGACATCTTATTCACCCCCAGAAGTCATCCAAAAGAGCTCATTTAATTGGGCAGGGACTGTGGTGGCATAAATTGTCAAGTAGACAAATAGCTACTTGTCCCTATTCTCAGGGAGGTGTGGGGTCATGAGAATATCCAAGTAGTTAGAGAGGATAAAGAGCCCATGTTTTCTTTGCACACTTGGGTATCAAGTGAGAAATTTATAAATTTTACAAGAAACTTGAAGTTGCCTTTAAAATATTTGAAAATATCCACTCATAATAATGAGAAACAAAGTCTGGTCAACACAAAACCCCCATAAGATGTGACGTTAAGTGAGCAAAGAACACACCTTGTGTGTTTGATTTTAACCCCTGAAAATTATATGAAGTTGGGTAGAAACCAGGATAAAAGCACAAGGAGCTGAAACTATGTGTGTGCTAGGCACTTGGGTCGATTTTTACGAAGCTGGTATTTATTATTAACAAAATGCAATTATTCATAAATTCATTTTATTAATTATGGTTCATTATAAAGTGATGAGCAAAAATCACATTTCCATTTTGTTTTCTGATGGGGGGGGGGAAGCCCACTGCACACTTCTTTTTTCTTTCACTGGAATGAGTGTCTCTGTTTGAAAACCACCCAGAATTTAATTTTCAGTAGCCATTGCTTTAAAAATATCTTTCTTAAAATACATACCACGGACATATCATTTCCTGCTTCTCCAGAAAATTATGGAAGTTTCAGGTGCATCACACACTACATACAGAATAGAAAATATAGTATGATCTCATTTGTGTACAAGAGTCAGAGGTCTCCATACTACTGGCCCCCTCTCTGTTACCGATTCCTGACTGTGGTCCATGTCTCCCTTGCGTTTCAGTAAATTTCTTTTGTAAAATATTTACTATGAAATGTATTATTTATCTATTGCTGCGTAAAAAAAAAAACAAAACCCGATGCTCAGTGGCTTTAGACAATGGCCATGTGTGTGTATCCTCTGACACCGGTTGCGGTGGGGGGTGGTCAAGGATTTGGGAGTGGTTTAGCTTGAAATTGCTCACGAAGTTATAGTCAAGGCCTGGTCCATCCCTGTAGTTGTCAGAAAGCTTTGTGCAGGGGGTCAAGGGCACAGCTTCTGCCTGCTGCTAAATCCATGGCTTCTCCTCCATTTTAGGTTTTGGTTAGAGTAGTGTCCTATTACCAGGTTCCAAGGTCTATTAGTTATCTATGGCTGCATGACTGCATAACAAGTCACCCCAAAACTTAAATGCTTAAAACAACAATTTCAAGATGCCTCACTTTAATGACCAGCAAGGGAGGGTTGGCTGTTGGCTGGAGCTCTTAGTTGCTTGCTATGTGGACCCCCCACTGCTAGGGGTGCTTGGATGTTTTCATGGCATGGTCATTGGCTTCCCCCAGAGTGAGTGATCCAGGAGCACTCAAGGGAAATACCAAATGTCTTTGATGACCTAGTCTTGGAAGTCATATGCTGTGATTTCTATTGGTTACACACACAGGCCCTGCTTGCTGTGAGATGGGAGGATACTAGGGCATGAATACCAGGAGGTGAGGAGTGTTGGGGGCCATCTTGGAGACTGGCCACTGCAGTTCACCCTCTGGCCTCCAATGACTCCCTTCCCACATGCAAAATGTACTACTCTCTCCTCAAGGTCCCTTACTAAGGGTCTCATCCCATTAAATTATGTCTTCAAAACAAAACAAAAAAACCCCCCAAAAACAAAAAACCAAACCACAAACCCCAGGATCTCATTATTTAAATTAGGCCCAACTGTGGGGCTACTCAGGGCCAGTTCCTCACAGTCTGAAGATCTGTGAGGTAAAGAGACAAGTTGTTTGCCTCTTACACACCCAGTATTCAATGGTGGGGCAGTAGGCACAGGAAAGCTGCTGTAGAGATTCCTACCCAAAAAGTGGGGAGAAAGGGGCCACGTAGGAGTCACTAGCCCATAGCAATTCCGAAATCCATTGGGATACATTTAAAAAATTACTTTAAATGGACTCAGTCTGACTCCTGCCTTGGAATGAGTCTCTTTGCCTTTTGGCTTTGCCATCTGGCTCTCACTTCTACCTGAATCATCCTTCCTTTCCCACGAGAGGGAGCCTATGCTTGCAACCAAGTAGTTTCCCAGTCTTCCTGTCTGTAGATGTTTGAGGTCCAAAGTCTACTTTTCATTTTGAACTGTCTCTGCCCTTTCAGCCCAAGCTGGTGTTTCTGCCACAGCGATTCTCTTAAAGTTTTTAGGGGGTCTCCTGCCATAGTGGGTTTATTTCTTTGGACGAAAACCACACCCACAAATCTCTTCCAGATAAGACTTTATCTCTACCTTAGGCTGCTACTGACTGAGACACCGGAAAGACAACACGTTCAAAGTCCTTAGAAGTCCCAGACAGTGAGGGGCTGAACTGTTCTTTGAGGTCCTAATGAAGGATTTTTCAGTTCCACTCCCAGCTTCATCTTTAGACCCCATTTTCTTGAGAGGGCCCTGGATTTGTTCTTTGCCCAGAAGCCCATTTCTTAATTTTAGCATCCTTTCCATTTGGGGAGATGTCAGGGAGCGGGGGTTTCAAATGCAACCATTCCTCGATCCTTCCTGTTTAATGGTCCTTCCTCTGGCTTATCTCTGCTCTGTTGCATTTTAGTATGAGCAGTGAGAAGAAAATTAGTGCACCTTCAGAATCCAGTTCTGTCACTCAGCTCATGAGGTATGTTTATATGCTCCATGTTCTGTAGATGACGGTGTTGATCATCAACTTTCCATCACTACACAACCTCTTGTTTCCAAGAACAGTCTCCTCTGCTTCCTTGAAGCCCTCACAGGCAGCCTCCTCAAATGTCACCAGCTTTTGCTGACAGTTTGTTCCAAGTCCTTTAGGCTCTCGTTAACCCTCTTCGAAGTCCTGTGGGCTGCTGCCTACTGCCAAGTGCATAGCTTCTCTCTCATTGTCGGTTTCTGTTTTGGTAGCCCTTCCCTGCCATGGTCCCCGATCTATTAGTTACCCACTGCTGCATAACAAACCACCCCAACACTTAGATGTTTCGGACACGGTGACCATTTATTATCTCTACCCATTTTCTGTGGGTTGGGAATTAGGGGACAACCCAGCTGATGGTATCCTGCCTCAGGGTATCTCCTCTCAGGGAGTGGCAGTTAAAATGTCAGCCAGAGCTGACATTTGTCATTTGAAGGCTTTCCAGGCCCAGCAGGATCCAGTCACAAGATGTTTTTCACTCACATGGCTGCCCAGTTGTTGCTGGTGGTAGGCGGGAGGCCTCAGTTCCTTACTGCGTGGATCCCAGGCTGTTTGACTTCCTCACAACATTACCTCTGGCTTCTCTCAGAATGGGTGAGAATTTACTTTTTGTGACCACCACGTGGAAACCACACAGTGTCATTTCTGCAGTGAGAGCTGGTTGCACTTACTGAGGGAGGGAACTCACAGCAGGGAGCGGATGCCAGATAGCAAGATGGGGGTGGGGGGTGGGGTGGGGAGCCATCTTGGAGGCTGGCTATCCCCTGAGATATGTGAACAGAAGAATGTACAGAAACACATACATGTATTCACGTGGAGAAAAAAACCACCCCCAAACAAAAGAGCACACGTATGTGCACACACATGCACGCACGCACACACGCGCGCGCGCACACACACGTGTCTAGAATAAAAGAATAACAAAATGAGAAATAGGTACTCTCAGACAAGTCTGAGAAAGAGAACATTACCAATAACTTTAACTTTCAAGCCTTTGTTCCCCACATCTCATTTCTTTCGCCAAATGGGAAGGAATTGGGTTTTGTGGTTATGTGACCTTTGCTTTCTTCACAGATGTTTGGAGGGGTAGCGTTCAAAATACTTAACAACCGGTGTGATGTGGGCACGGGTGGCTGAGATGAGGCCATGGGTGCTCAGCACAGCTATGCCAGGGAGTACTGGCTAATACTGTGCTTGGCGGTGGTGTCTCTACCCAACATGTTTTATTTTGAATGTTTTTTAGGGTTTGCCTTTTTTGTTTGCTGTTTTATTTCTGAGGTTCATTCATGGGGAAACATGTAGCATTTTCACTGCTGCATAGTGTTCTACCGTGTGACCATACCTTATTGTATTTAGTCTCTCTCCTAACAAATGGCCATTTTGTTCTTCCCAGTTCTGTTTTCTTTCCTGCTGGTATGAGATCACCTACACATTTCTTCTGATGCACTTGTGTAAGAATTGCTCTAGGTACTAGCTAGCAGAGCAGTTCCTGGGTCTCAGAATATATATGTGTTCAACTCTACAAGGTAATAATGTCAGGCTGTTTTTCCAAGCGGATATAAGAATGTATATTCTGATTACCATTTGCAAGAGTTCCCTTTGCTTGACACGTGGGTATCGTTAACTTTACGATTATTATTTTTTGGTCTGATGGATGTTAAACGGTGAGTTAGGTTTCCTTGAATTTCTGTTTCTTAATTAGTAATGAGGATGATGATCCTTTGTATTCTGAATTTTGAATCATTGCTGCCTCTTCTTTTTTGAGTGTCAATTCCCTTCTTCTGTCTACTTTTCTCTGGGGTTGTTTCTGTTTCCCACCTGCCCCCCACCTCCCAGACTTTAAATGTTTTATTGAGTCAGGTAATTGATATGCAAATTCAGTGACTTAGTGTTGTCCTTAAAGACAGCAAGGGCTGTTCTGGTCCATCCTGCCTGCTTTCTGGGCCTCCCTTAGGGTGCCTGTGGGCTTGCGATTGCCACGTTTCTGAGCCTCAAATTCTCTGCCCTGCACTCCCAGAGGCAGCAACATATAGTTCACCTTGGACATGTCAGAGAGCCCAGGGACTGAGGCCAGGGATTAGGCCCCATCTTGTGTTGGGCCTTGTGTTGGCCCCAAGATGTGTTTCCTATATTTCACCTTCTTGATACACTGTGGGCACCCCTGTAGTGTATGTTGCAGGAATGAGCAGAAATGCCTTTCTTCTAGGAGACCCTGCCAAACTTGCCCGCTTGCCTCACTGATCACAGGTGCGACCTTGTGCCTCTAACTGAGCAGTCACGTGGCCAGGAAACACCTTGTGTGGACAAGTGCGGGCTTGATGAATTGGGTGATTGTAATTTTGCCTTAGAGCTATTGGGATTTTCCGTCTCCAGACTTCCTGAAAGGAGGACAATGGATCACTGTGGAATAGGCTCCAGGGAGAAGGCCATAATGTCCCCTGGGAGGAATCTTGCATTCCGCTTAGAACAAGGAAATAACGAGAACTTCTCCAAGGGGATCCCCGCCTACCCCTGTCTTCTCCTCTTTGTACTGATGGGTCTACAGCTCTCTGACTATTGGTAGGAGGCAATACTGATGCCGGGTGCGGTCGAAGGCAGCAGAGTAGAAGGAAGATGGAATAGTGGGCAGTTTTGCTTACTAACCCTGCACAGCTCTCTGGACTGATCAGTGTTTTCAGCAGAAAGTTTTCCTGCTGTCTCTAGTAGTTCTCATGTTTCAGCTCTTGTGAGGATCCGCTTCCCCTCCAGGTGTGGAAGTCAAATCTCTTTTCACCAGATCCACAGCTTGCCTCAATCCTTTCCACCAGAGAGGATCTGCAGGCTCTAAGTGTCTCGAGGAACAGGTCCTTGCCAGACACGGGATGGATTTCAGGGCCAAGACAAAGGAAGTTCCTGTCTTACATAAAAGAGATCCTTCAAGTGTACATGTAGGGTAGTCTCTATTTTTGGCTTTTGTCACTTCTGAAGACGGATAGCAATTTTATTGAAAAACATGGAGAATGGATTGGAACAAGGAATGTGTTCCCTGAAGCAAACACACATTTCTTCTGAGTGTGATCTGACATGATCAAGGAAATAGGTTATGGTGATGGTACACCTACTTAAGAGGACCTATAATCTTTTTTTGCCCACTTTCCCCAGTTTTACCGAGGTGTGATTACATAAAATAAATGGCACCTACCTTAAGTGTATAATTTTATGAGTTTTAACATACCACGATACCATTGCCAGAATCAGAATAAGGAACATATTTGTGACCACCAAGGGTTTCTTCACATTTCTTTGTAATCTATTCTCGGTAACCGCTAAACTGGTTTCTATCACCTTAGATTACTTTGCATTGTCCAGAATTTTCTATAAATGGGACTGTACAGCAGGACTCTGTTTTTGTCTTCCTTCTTTCACTCAGTGTAATTATTTCAAGGTTCATCCCCCATTGCATGTATCAATAGTTCATTTTTTTTAATCACCAAGTAGCACTCCATCCTATGAATATACCATCATTTACTGATTCCTCTGGTAATGGACATTTTGTGATTTTCCAGACTTTGGCAATTACAGATAAAGGTGCCATTCATGTCCTAGTTTTTATTTGGATACACACCGATTTTTATTGTTTTAGTACTTGGGAGTGGGGTAGCTGGGTCATAGGGTAGATGTTATGCTTAACCTTTTAAGGAACTGCCCAACTGTTTTCCAGACTGGTTGTGTCATTTTGCTTTCCCACAAGCAGTATAAGAGAGTTAGTTACAACTGATCCAAATAATTGCCATCGTTGAATGTACTCAGTCTTCTTAATTTTAGCCATTCTAGTGGGTATGTCATGGTATCTCATTGGAGTTTTAGTTTGTATTTCCTCGGTGACTAATGATGTTGAGAGTGTTCTCATGTGCTGTTACAGTACTCATATATTTTCTTGGGGAAAGTGGCAATTTAAAAAATTAAGCTATTTGTCTTTGATCTGTAAGATCTGTATTCTAGATACAAGTCCTTTGTTGTATATATATATGATTTTATTTATTTATTTGACAGATCACAAGGAGGCAGAGAGGCAGGCAGAGAGAGAGGAGGAAGCAGGCTCCCTACTGAGCAGGGAGCCCGATGTGGGGCTTGATCCCAGGACCCTGAGATCATGACCTGAGCTGAAGGCAGATGCTTAACCCACTGAGCCACCCAGGCGCCCCGCATATATGTTTTGGAAATATTTTCTCCCAGTCCTTGTCTTGTCTTTTCGTTTTCTTAACATTGTATTTTGAAGGTCAAAAGGTTGGAATTCTGATGAAGTCCATTTTATACATTTTCTTGTGTTATAGTTCCTGCGTATGATGCTCTTTTAAGAAATCTATGTTAAGTACAGTTTACTAGGTATATCTTTTCTGTTTTCTCCTGGAAGTTCTTACTTTTATATTTAGGTCTTTGATCTATTTTGAGTTAAATTTTGTGTGTGGTGTTAAGTGTTAGGGTCAAGATTCATTTAACTTATTTTTGTATATGGCTTTCCTGTCAATCCAGTATTGGTAGAAAGATTGTTGTTTCTGCCATTGCCATGTCCCACATTTCTGTTTCTGGAGTCTCCATTATGTATGACTGATCTACATGTTTATCTTCAAGCCAGTAGGACTGTATCTTTTCACAGATTTCTGCTCTTTATTTTTTTCTTGATTCTTTGGATTTAATTTACTCTTGTTTCTTCTGATGGATGCTTAGTCCATTGACTTGATATCCTTATTTTTTTCCCTAACAGAGCTGTTTAGTACTGTTTATTTCCCACTTGAGCCCCGCTTTAGCTGAATTACAATTTTTTTTCACATGTTGCATTTTCATTTTCATGCAGCTCAGAATACTTTAAAAATTTCCTTTTGATTTCTTCTTTGATCCATGGGTTATATACAGTGTGTGTGTGTGGTTTTTTTTTTTAATATTTGGGGATTTTCCACATACCTTTCTATTACAGATATTCAAGTGAATTTCACTGTGGTTAGAAATCATCCTTTGCTTGATTTGATTTCTTCAAAATCGACACTATTATATGGCCCAAAATATGATTCTTCTTGGTAAATCTTCCCTACACTCTTGAAAAAAAGACATTTCTTTTTCTATAGTCTCCATTATGTCTAATTGATCTTTATGTTTATCTTCATGCCAATACTATGTTGTCTTTTCATTGATTTCCACTTTTGTCTTTATTCCTAGTTTTCTTATTATGTTTGGATATAATCTGCTCTTGATTCTTCTGATTTAGTTTCCTCTTATTTTACAGGTTTTTGATGGATTGTTCTACAAATGTCAATTAGTTCAAGTTGTGGAGAGTGTTAAGTCTTTATATTCTTATTTTCTTCTCACTTGTTCTTTCCGTTACTGAGTGGAATGATAAGTCTCCAACTATAATAGTGGATTTATCTATTTTTCTCTCTTCAGTTTTATAAGGTTCTCGCTCCATGAATTTGGAGACGGCTATTGCATTTAGAATTACTATGTCCTTCTGATGAATGGATACATTTGTCATGATGAAACATAGCTCTTTATCCTTGGTAATCTATGATACAAAATCTACTTGTCTGATAGTAATATAGCCATTCCAGCTTTCTTTTTATTAACATAAGCAGAGTAGTATATATTTTTTATCCTTTCACTTTTAACCTATTTATGTTTTATATTTAAATTGAGTTTCTTGTAAGTAGCACATAGTTAGATCATGCTCCCCTCCCCCATTCTGACAATATGTGAATTTAATTGGGGTGTAGAGATCCATCTACATTTAATGTGAGGAATGACTTGATTGAGTTTAAATCTTTTATACCTTGTTTTTGATTTTCTCTTTGTCCCATCTATTCATCATCTCCTTTCTCCTCATTTCTTGCCTTCTTTTTGTTTACCTGAGTAATTTTTTTGTGATTCTGTTTTATTTCCAGTATTGTCTTATTAATAATACTCTGTATAATGTTTGATTTAGGGTTTAAAGTGTACATCTTTAAAATAGTCTACCTTCAAATAATATAAAAACAGTTATTATGTATGGAATATTTGAGTGCCCCTCCCATTCATATGTTGAAGCCCTGATCCCCAGTGTAATGGGAGGTAACCAGGGTTAGATGATATTAGTGCCCTTATAAGAAGAGGCACCAGGAGCTCTCTACATGCGCACACAAGGATGTGCACACACAAGTACACACACCAAGGAAAGCCATATGAGCACATAGTGAGAGGGCGGCCATCTGTAAGCCAGAAAGAGAGCCTCGACAGAACTCAACCACTCTGGCACCCTGATATCAGACTTTCAGTCTCCAAAACTGTGAGAAAAATTTTGTTTAAGCCACACAGTATGTAATATTTTGTTATGGCAGCCCAAGCAGATTAAGGCAATGATCTTAAAGTTGTATCTCTTCACTTCCCCTCTCCTAGTCTTTGTACTAGTGTATACATTTTACTTTTAGGTATGTTGTAAGCTCCACAATGCATTATTATTTTTTCCTTTGAACAGTCAATTATTTAAGGAAATTTAAAAACCTAAGAAATGACATAATATTTGCTCACATTTTTATAAGGTAGTGTGGTCTTCATTCTCTGTGTAGATTCAAGTTTCCATCTGGTATCATTTCCCTTCTGCCTGAGGACTTTATCTTTTCCTATAATGTTCTAGTGACGGTAAGTTGTTTTAGTGTTTAAATGTATGAAAATATATTAATTTTGCCTTTTCTTTTGAAAGACTTTTTCCTTAGAGTGGAATTCTGGGTTAACAATTTTGTCCCTATCATGTTTTAAGGATGTTGCTCTGCTACATTCTGGCTTACATAGTTTCTGTTGAGGAGTCTTCTGTCATTCAAAATTCGTATTCTCCTGTACACTTTTTGGTCTGGCTGCTTTTAATATTTTCTCTTTACTGTTAATTTTAAACAATTTGATTGTGATGTGCTATGGTGCATGGGGAAGTGAGGGTTCATTGAGCTTGCTGGAACTGGGGGCTAATAGTTTTCATTGAGTTTGGAATATTTATAGCCACTAGTTCTTAATGTACTGTTTTCTGTTCTGACTAATTTCTGCTCTTTTCTGGGGACTACAGTTATGTTCCTTAAATTTGACCTACAGTTAACTGGTACTCTTTTTTATTTCTGTGTTCCATTTTGGGTAGTTTCTAATTGTTGGCATATTCAGATTCACTAAACTTATTTTCTGCAGCACTTTAACTGCTGTTATTCCAATCTAGTGTATATTTTTTGTTGAATTTTATTGAAATAATTGTTGATTCATATGCGGTTGTAGATTTTCCTACTTTTTGCCAAAGTTAACACTTTGCAAAATTACAGTATAATCTTACAACTGGGATATTGACATAGATACAGTCTACCAATATTATTTAGATATGCCAAAGTTAACACTTTGCAAAATTACAGTATAATCTTACAACTGGGATATTGACATAGATACAGTCTACCAATATTATTTAGTTATGCCAAGTGTTACTTAATGATTGATACACATACACATATGTGTATGTGTATCAATCTGTAATGTCTTTCGATAAAGCTTTAAAATTGTCCCCATAAAGTGATTGCATATTTGTATTAGATTTATTTATAATTACCTTACCCTTTTGGTTGCTAATATAAAATTGTTTTCTAATTCTTTCTTTCACATAGTAATTTTTAATTGAGTTTTAATCTGCTCACTTGCAGATAAAAGCTATTGTAATAATTGCTTTGCAGATCTTTTGATATTATATGTAGATAATCTTACTCAGAAATGACTTTGTTCCTTCATTTCTAGTTCATTTTAGATTTATTTCATTTTAATTTATTTTCCTGGCTTTTTATTTTGGCTAGGACTCCCAGTAAATGGATGTGGTGATAGCAGGCATACTTATGTTATTGCTAATCTTTAAAAACAACTTTATTGAGGCATATTTTACATACCATAATATTGAACCATTGTGAATTTGGTGATTTTCATACATTTATAGGACTGTGCTGATTTGTAGTTAATCCTTACTTCCACCCTCAGTCTTAGGCAATCACTGATCTATTTTCTCTCTATAAATAGAGAGATGCACAAAATCAATGGTTATAAGAGAAATTCAGATTAAGGGGAAATCACTATTCACCCATTAGATTGGCAAAAGCTAGAGAACTGTGCAAATGCTAAGAATTGGTGGGAATATGTAGACAGAGGAGTCCTTGCAGGCAGCTATACGGACTGTTGATTGATATAGTCATTTTATTTTTTAATTTTTATTTTTTTAAAAGATTTTATTTATTTATTTGACAGATCGCAAGTAGGCAGAGAGGCCGGCAGAGAGAGAGGGGAGAAGCAGGCTCCCTGCTGAGCAGAGAGCCCGATGTGGGGCTCGATCCCAGGACCCCGAGATCATGACCTGAGCTGAAGGCAGAGGCTTTAACCCACTGAGCCATCCAGGTCCCCCTGATGTAGTCATTTTAGAAAGCAATCTGTCAGGACTGGTGTCAAGTACTCATGTACTCTCTGACTTGATTCAACTGCTCCTGGTATTTATCCCAGGGTAATTTCTGTACAGATCTCTAAGAAGTCATCCTTGAGAATGTTTATTGCAGTATTTTTGTGGGAGCAGGTAGCTGAAGGATACTTCAGTGTCTGTTCTAACAAAATCGACAAGTCATGTGTGGCATTTGCATTAGACACAACAATTTAGAGATAAAAGTAATATAAGTGTATCTTAAAATATTATAACTTAGATGAAAAAGAAGGAAAAAATGAGATGCAATGCAACAATAGAATACCTTTTATGTAAATAAAGATATGTCTTTATGATAACAAAGACATTAAAGTACAAACAAAAAGAATAATGTGCTATTAATGAAGGAGTACAACTGACTCAACCTGTTGAAGTACTTGAGATATGAAACAAAGCCCAGAAACCTAGCTTGTTAGTGAGCGTTATAGGGATAGGTGGGTTACTGACTCAGGTGGGCCAGGAGGGTGAAATCCAGAAAGTCTGAAGTGACCTGTCCTCAGAAGGTTTCACCATAATTCTTTATGCCCTGGTCATGTGATCTGAAAACTTTTACCCTCCTCTCTCCAGCTGTTCCTAATGCTTTTTAAAAAATAATTTCTGTTTGTAGATGGTCTTCTCTGTCTTCCTTGTGAGTTGAGGTGAGAAAATTCTGTTTGACTTACTAAAATGGTGTCTGTTACTGTGATTTCTGACAATCTAATCCTGTTATTCACAATTGTCAAAGTAATGATTGCACACTATAGTGTCCTGTTTCTTGGTTTACTTTTTCATTGTTCTGATGCATATCCTCTAGTAGTCCTCTCAAAGAAGGGTACATGGAAAGTGAATTGAGATTCTACATAGCTGAATTCATTCATATTCTGGAGTTTATAATTCTAAGAAGTCACTTTCTAACAGTTTTGAAAGTGGCACAGAGTTCTAGATGCCTGTGTTCTTGAGAAGCTGGATACCATTCTAGTTCCCTTGTGTGTGTGTGTGTTTAACCCTTTCTCTGAGATCATTTTAGACTTAAACATAGAATTTGCGATAGTACAGTTTCAGTATATCCTCCACCCAGTTTTCCCCATTGTTAACACCTTCCGTTACTGTGATACATTTTCCAAAAGGAAGAAACTGATATTAGTTCTATTACCTCCAAGTTTTGTTCAGATCTTATTTTTCTATTAATGTCCTTTTTCTGTTCTAGGATCCAATCCATGGTACCATATTTAGTTGTCAGATCTCCCCAGTCTCCTCTGGACTTTGGCAGTTGCTCATGACATTGGGAATCTTGAGGAGTATTGGCTGGGTATCCTGAACATGGTTCGCCAGTCTAGGTCTTTCTCATGATTAAAATGCTGTTGTGGATTTTTGGAAAGAATACAATGTTACCTCATAACAGAGGTACATGGTGTTTATATGCCAAGCACTGGATGTGTTAACCCTGATTTGGTTAAGGATTTATTTATCAAGTTTTTCTTGTCCATCAAATGGTGGACATTTGGGTTGTTTCTGGTTTTGGCTATTGTGAATAATGCTGCTATTTGTATACAAGCTGTCATGTAGAGATTTTTTTTTTTTTTTTTTTTTTTACCCCTTGGGTCTACACTTAAGAATGGAATTGCTGAGTCATATAGTAACTCTGGCATTTTTTAAAAAAAGCTGTTATTTATTTGACAGAGAACACAGCGAGAGAGGGTACACAAGCAGAGGGAGTGGGAAAGGGAGAAGCAGGAATCCTGCTGGTTGAGCAGGAAGCCCAAGGCGGGGCTCCCTGAGCCAAAGGCAGACACTTAATGACTGAGCCACCCAGGTGCCCTGTAACTCTGGCATTTTGAGGAATTGCCAAACCGTTTGCTACAGTGCTGGTACCACTCTACATTCCCACCCTTCAATGTACAAATTTTCCGATTTCTCCACATTTTTTGGGAAGATTTTATTTATTTATTTGACAGAGATCACAAGTAGGCAGAGAAGCAGGCAGAGAGAGAGGAGGAAGCAGGCTCCCTGCTGAGCAGAGAGCCTGATGTGGGGCTTGATCCCAGGAACCTGGGATCATGATCTGAGCCTGAAGGCAGAGGCTTTAACCCACTGAGCCACCCAGGCGCCCCTCTCCACATTCTTGATAGCACTTGTGTTTTCCTCTATTATTTTGATCAGAACCATCTGATTTCGGTTTTGATTTGTATTTCCCTGATTGCTAATGACCTTGAGTATCCTGTCATGTGCTTATTGACTAATTGCCTTATTTGACCATATTCTCTTTGGGGAAATGAAATGTCTATTCAGATCTTTTGTCATTTTCAAACTGGGTTATTTGTCTTTTGGGGGGGGATTTATTTGTCTTTTTGTTACCAAGTTGTGTAAATTCTTTATGTATTCTGGATATAAGTACCTTATTAGACCTACATTGCTCCCCTTATTTTCTGGGTTATCTTTTCAATTTCTTGAAGGTGTCCTTTTATGGTTTTAAAGTTTTGATGAAATCCAATTTATCTTTTTTCTTCTGTCACTTGTGCTTTGGATGTTGTATCCAGTAAGGCTTTGCTTAACCCAGTTTCACAAAACTTTTCTCCTGTGTTTTCTTTGGAGGGTTTTATACTTTTGATTGTTACATTTAGGTGGATTATTTTTTTTTTTTTGGTTATGTGTCCATTTTATGTTAATTTTCTGTGCATTGTGTGAAGCAGGGGCTCAAATAATTTTTTTTAGTGTGTGTGTGGGTATGTAATTTTCTCAGTACAGTTTGTTGAAGTTTATTTCTTTTTCATTGGATTTTTCTAGATGTCTTTGTCAAAAATCAATTGACTTATATTTATAAGACTTTATTTCTGGACTCTGGATTCCTTTCCATTGATTTATATTTTTATCCTTATGCCAGTACCACACTGTCTTGGTTCCTGTGGCTATGTAATAAGTGTTGAACTCAGAAGTGTGAATTTTTCAATTTTGTCCCTAATTTTCAAGATTGTTTTGTCTGTGTTGGGTCCTTTGAAGTTCTATGCAGATTTTAGAATCAGGTTGTCCAAAAAGTCTGCTGGGATTTTGATGGGTTTTGAATCCATAAATTGACTTGGGAAAGATTGCCTTCCAAACAATATTCAGTCTTGCAACCTATTAGTTAATATAGATGTCTTTCCAGTTCTTTAGATCTTTTATTTATTCAACAATGTTTTATAGTTTTCAGTGTACTTGTCTTATACTTCTTTTGTTAAATTTCACTGTATTTTATTCTGTCACAAATGTCATTGTTAATAATTTTCTTGCTTTGTCTAGCTAAAACTTCAAGTACAATATTCAGTAGAAGTAATAACAGTGGGCTTCTTAGACTTGTTTCTGATTTTAGGGGGAAGGCCCTCAGTCTTTCACTGCCGAATATGACATTAGCTGTGAATTTTTAGTTAATGCCTTATATGAGGTTGAAGAAGTTCCTTTTTCGTCCTAGTTTGTTGACTGTTCTAATCATGAAAAGGTTTTTTTTTTTGAATGGTTTTTCTGTATCTAATGAGGTGATCAGGAGTTTTTTGCTTATGTTAATATGCTGTATGACATTGATTTTTGTGTGTTGAACCAATTTTACATTCCTGGGATAAATACCACTTGTTCATGGTGTATAATCTTTTCTATATGTGGCTGGATTTGGTTTGATAATATTTAGCTGAGGACTTTTATATCTGTATTCATAAGGAACATTTGTCTGTAGTTTTTTCTTTTATCTTTTTTTTTTTTTAAAGATTTATTTATTTTAGAGAGAGGGGAGAGGGGAAGATGGAGAGGGATAGAGAGTCCCATGCACACTGCATGCTGAACACAGAGCCTGACCTGCAGCTTGATCCCATGACCCTGAGATCATGACCTGAACTCAAACCAAGAGTTGGCCACCTAATCAATTGCCACACCCAGGCACCCCTGTAGTTTTTTCTTATGAAAATTTTATCAGGTGTAGGATGATACTGGCACTATCTAGGTCATGCAATTTGTTAGCATTTACTTATAATTCTCTTTATTTCTGTGAGGACTATAGTAATGTCTCCTCTTTTGTTGTTGGGTTTAGTAATTTTTAAAAAAATTTATTTGACAGAGATCACAAGTAGGCAGAAAGGTGGGCAGGGGGCAGGGGGAAAGCAGGCTCCCTGCAGAGAGCAGGGCTTGATCCCAGGACCCTGGGATTATGACCTGAGCTGAAGGCAGAGGCTTTAACCCACTGAGCCACACAGGTGCCCAGAGTTTAGTAATTTGAGGTGTTTTTTTTCCCCATTCATTCTAGCTAAAAATTTGTTAATTTGTTGATCATTCCAAAGAAACTTACTTCAGGTTCCATTGATTTTTCTCTTGTTTTTCTATTTTCCATTTCATTTGTTTCTCCTCTAATTTTTATTAAATATGTTCTTCCTTCTTCTTGCTTGGGTTTAGTTTGGCTTTTAGTTTCTTTTTCTACTTTTTTTTTTTTTAAATATTTTATTTATTTGAAAGACAAGAGATTACAAGTAGGCAAGAGAGGCAGGCAGGGAAAGAGAGGAGGAAGCAGGCTCTCTGCCGAGCAGAGAGCCTGATGTGGGGCTCAATCCCAGGACCCTGGGATCATGACCCGAGCTGAGCCGAAAGCAGAGGCTTTAACCCACTGAGCCACCCAGGCGCCCCTCTTTTTCTACTTTTAAGGTGACAGGTCAAGTTATTGATTTGGGTCCTTTCTTCTTTTTTACTATGGGCATTTACAGTTATACATTTTATTGCATCTCACAAGTTTTGGTATGTTGTGTTTTCCTTTCATTCATATCAAACATTTTCTAATTTTTTTGGTAATTTTTTTGGACTCAATTTCCACGTATCTATAAAGTCCCCAATTTCCTTCTATCATTGATTTTTCATTTCATTATATTGTTGTCAGGGAATATACTCTGCATGATTTTCATTAAAAAAATTTTTTTTTTGTGATTTTGATTTTTAAAGAATTTTGGAGATTTGTAGATAACCTGGCATATAGTTTATTTTTCAGAATGTTCCATGTGAACTTGAGAAGAATGCATATTTTGCTGTTGATGGGTGGAATGCTTTGTAGATGTCTAAGTCTGATTGGTTTGTTGTGTTTGTTGTTCATATCTTCTATTTCTTTACTAACCTTCTGCCTAGTTGTTCTACCTGTTACTGAAAGTGGAATATGGAAGTCTCCCAACTATTGTTGAATTGTCAATTTCTCCCTCTATTCTGTCAGTTTTGCCTAAATATGTATTTTGGGCTCTGCTGTTAGCTGCATATATGTTTATAATCATCATATCTTCCTAGTGAATTGGCCCTTGTATCATAAAACATCTTTCTTTGTTTTCTGGTAACATTTTTTTACTTAGTCAATTTTTCCTTGATATTAATTTAGCCACTCCAGCTGTCCTTTGGTTGATATTTGCATAGTATATCTTTAACCATTCTTCTACTTTCCCCGTGCCTTTGGATTTAAAATGAATCTCTTATAGACAGCATATAGTTGGATAATTAAAAAAGATACCCATCCTACCAATTTCTACCTTTTAATTGGAGAGTTTAATACATTTTTACTTAATGCAATAAGTACTAAAGTAGGATTTATGTGACCATTTTGCTATTTATTTTCTATATTTTTTCCCCTCAGTTCTTCCACTATTGCCTTCTTTTGTATCAAATAGGAATTTCCTACTGTATCTTTTAAACTCATTTTTAATTTCTTTTAAAATATATTTTTTGTAATTTTCTTATTGATTGCCCTGGGAGGGTAGTGTTAGTATCTTAATTTATAACAATACAGTTTAGATTAATACCAACTGAATTTCAATAGTATGCAAAAACAGCTTTTATATAGCTCTGTTCCTCCCTCCCTTATGCTATTATTGTCACAAATTACATCGTTAAACATTAAACATAAATTCATTAACATAAATTTATAATTACTGGTTTTTGCAACTGTCTTCTTGAAATCAAACAGGAAGAAAAGGAGCTGCATTAAAAGTTACATTTATACTATTCTAAAATGTTATATTTACCTTTACTGGTGCTCTTCATTTCTTTGTGTGATTTTGTGTTGCTATCCAATGTCTTTTTTTTTTTTTTTTTTTTTTTTTGCAGTCTGAAGTATTTTCTTTAGTATTGTTGGACAGATTGCTAGTAATGAATAACTCTCCCAGGTTTTTGTTTATAGAAGAATGTTTTAATTTTTTCTTTACTTTTGAATAAGAGCTTTGCTGGATATAGAATTCTTAGTTGGCAGTCTTTTTCTCATCACTTAGAGATCCTCATGTTAATTGATTTTTAATTTGCTTCCATGGTAGTCAGAGAATGCACTTTGTATAACTTGGGTACTTTTAAATTTATGTAGACTTGTTTTATACTCTTGAATATGGTCCATCTTAGTACATGTTCTGTATGCATTTGAATGAAAAATTTATTCTGCTCTTGTTGGGTGGATTATCTTATAAATGTCAGTTAAGTCTTATGTTGGTAGATAGTGTTATTCAACTCTTCTATATCTTTACTTACTTTTTGTCCCCTTGTTTTTTCAATTACTGAGGGTTGTTGAAACTTTGACTATAATCATGGATTTACATATTTCACCTTATTTTTAGCAAGTTTTGCTGCTTCTGTTTTGAACCTCTGTTATTAGGTACATAAACCTTTGGGATTTGTACAGCTTCTCGATGAATTGATTCATTATTATGAAGTATTCCTCTTTATCCTTGATAATAGTATTTCCTCTAAAATCTGTCCTGTCTGAAATTAGTATAACTACTTCATCTTTCTTATAATCTGTAGGAGCACGACATATCTTTTTTCATTCTTTCATTTCAATTTAATTGTCTCTAAATTCAAAGTGGTTTTTTGGTAAGCCTCATGCACTTGTGTCTTGTTACGTTTAAATCCCATTTGACATCCTCTGCCTTTTCTTTTGTATAAACAGTTTATATTGCAGTATACATCACATTAATATGTGAATATTATTGTGATTAAATTTAAATCTATTGTCTTGCTATTTATGTCATCTTGGTATTTGTGTCATCTACTTCCTTCTTTTAGACAAATTTTTGTATTTTATAATTCCATTTTATCTCCTCTTTTTGCATATTAGCTCTAACACTGTTTTGTTATTTTAATGGTTGCTTTAGGATTTGTAGTATATATCCTTATCAAAATCTTTCAAACACTATGTCATTCACATATAGTAAAAGAATCTTACAATATTATAATTTCATTTTTCCACTCTTATGCTTTGTGCTATTGTCACATTTTACTTCTATATATATTATGAAACCTCACTATGCACTGTTTTTTTATTACTTTAATGAGTCAATTATTTTATTTTTTTTAATGAGTCCATTATTTTTAAGGAGATCTTAAAAAGAAGATAATAGTCTTTTCCATTTTTCTTATATTTACTATTCCTAGTGCTCTTAATTTCTCTGTATAGACTTGGATTTGTATCTGATATCATTTTGTTAATGATACCTGCAATATATTTTCAATTAGTATAGATTCCAGATTGGCATTTTTTCATTTAATGATATTGGTCCAATCTCCCCTGTTTATATTACTTGTCATGAGACACTTATTATAGTCATTCTGATTTTTGTTTCTTTGTATGTAATTTTTGTTCTGGCTCTTTTTAGATTTTTTTCCTTTGGTTATGAGCACGAATGAAATTATGATATGCCTTGGCATGCTTTTCTTCATTTTTCTTCTGTTTGGATATTTTTGAGATTCTTAGATTTGTGGGTTTATAACTATCACAATATTTGGAATAATAACATCACTACTGTTCACCTAGTTTTACTGTTTTTTCCCCCTTTGTGTTTCATTTTGCATTATTTCTACTACCAGGTATTCAAGTTTATAAATCTTTATTTATTTAAAAGATTTTATTTATTTATTTGACAGAAGAGATCACAAGTAGGCAGAGAGTCGGGTGTGTGTGAAGCAGGCTCCCTGCTGAGCAGAGAGCCAGATGTGGGGCTCGATCTCAGGAACCTGGGATCATGACCTGAGCTGAAGGCAGAGGCTTTAACCCCTGAACCACCCAGGCGCCCCTATAATCTTTTATTTGCAGGGTCAAATTTGCTTTTAATTTCATCCAGTATAATTTTCATCTCAGACATTGACGTTTTCATCACTAACATTTTGATTTGGCCTTTCTTACATTTTCTATACCTTAATTTGCTTGATTTTCCCTTTACTTCTTCAACTAATGGAATATAGTTGTCATAAATCTTTTAAAGATTTCTTGCCTATTTATCCTATATTCTGTGTCATTGCTGGGTCTGTTTCTATTGATTTCCTCCTCATGAACCACAATTTCCTGCTTATTTACATGTCTGATATATTTTGGTTAGGTGCCAGACATAGTGAAATTTATCTTGTTGAGTGCTGGAAACTTTTTTTTTGGCTTCAGCAAATGTTTTGTTATTTTTACCCTATTAAAAAAATTTAAGTTCAGTTAATTAACATATAATGTATTATTGGTTTCAGATGTAGAGGTCAGTGATTCATCAGTCTAATATAAGACCCAGTTCTCATTATATCACATGTCCTCCTTGATGTCTATCACCTAGTAACCCCATCCCTCTACCTCCTTCCCCTCCAGCAACCCCCAGTTTATTTCCTATGATTAAGAGTCTCTTATGGTTTGTCTCCCTCTCTGGTTTCATCTCTTTTTTATTTTTTCCTCTTTTTCTCTATGATCCATTATTTTTTTCTTAAATTCTATGTATCAGTGAGATCAAATAATAGTTGTGTTTCTCTGACTTATTTCACTTAGTTCTATCTGCATCATTACAAATGGCAAGATTTAATTTTTTTGATGGCTGAATAGTATTCCATTATATATATGCCACATCTTTTTTATCCATTCATCTGTCAATGGACATCTGGGCTCTTTCCATAGTTTGGTTATTGTGGACATTTCTGCTGTAAACATTGGGGTGTAGGTGCCCCTTAAGATCACTCTATTTGTGTCTTTGTGGGTAAATATCCAGTAGTGAAATTGTTGGGTTGAAGGGTAGCTCTATTTTCAAGTTTTTGAGGAACCTCCATACTGTTTGGAATTCCAGAGTGGCTGCACCAGCTTGCATTCCCACCAACAGTGTAAGAGGGTTTTCATTTCTCTGCATCCTCATCCACATCTGTCAAATCTTGACTTGTTAATTTTAGCCTTTCTGACTAGTTTGAGGTGGTTTCTTATTGTGGTTTTGATTTGCATTTCCCTGATGCCAACTGATGTTGAACATTTTTTCCTGTATTTATTGGTCATTTGTATGTCTTCTTTGGAGAAATGTCTGTTTCATATCTTCTGCCCATTTCTTGATTGGATTACTTGTTTTTTCAGTGTTGAGTTTGATAAGTTCTTTATAGATTTTGGATACTAGCCCTTCATCTGATATTTCATTGGCAAATATTGTTGATATTTGATTGTTGTATTGTTGTATTCATTCTGTTGGTTGTATTTTGGTTTTGTCGACTGTTTCCTTTGGGGGAATACAGCAAATAGAATTCATGACCTTTTCCCCATGATTCTTTAGTCTTTCAATTTGAATTTTTAAAAATTTTATTCCTCTTTCCTTTTCAACCAATTTCTTATTTTATCAACTCTTTTTTAAAAACCTTTTAAATGTTCATTTTTATAGTTATAGCCTATCCTTTCATCGTATTTAATTTTATTTTTACATATATAGAAGTTTTTCTTTCTTTACAATTTTTAGATGTAGCTTCTTCTTACAAACTGACAAAAATACACACAGAAGATAGTGTATTGCTCTGTTCTGTTCACCTGTCTGTTTATATCCCTTCCTTTTTTGTTGTTGTTTTTCTTTCGTTTTTTCCCCTCATCTTTTAATTTTCATTTTTAGTTATGTTCTATCCTTTCTTTGTATTTAATTTTATTTTTGTACATATGTGAATTTTTCTTTAAAATTCTGGGATCTAGTTTTCTAACAAACAGACTGAAATACACAGGATCCAGTATATTTCTCTATTCTGTTCACCTGTCTCATATTCTCTCATAAATTTGTTTTTCTGTTTCGGGTCTCTTCTGATTTGTTTAGTGTCTATTTCTCTGTGGTTGTTGTTGCCATTTTAGTATTTTGTTCTCTTGTTCATCGATTCTTCTATGGACAGAATGATGAGAGAGAAAACTCACCTGGAAAAAGAGAATAAGAGGCAGTACTGACCGCCAGGGATGTAATCATTATGGACATAAATAAGATGTCAGAACTAGAGTTCAGAATAATGATTATAAAAATAGTAGCTGGGCTTGAAAAAAGCATAGAAGACACTAGAGAATCCCTTTATGGAGAAATAAAAGAACTAAAATCTAACCAAGTCAAAATAAAAAAGGTTACTAGTGAGATGCAATAAAAAATGGAAGCTCTACCTGCTAGGATAAATGAAGCAGAAGAGAGAATTAGTGATATAGAAGACTAAATGATGGAGGATAAAGAAGCTGAGAAAAGAAGAGATAACTACTGGATCATGAGGGGAGAATTTGAGAGATAAGTGACACCATAAAGTGAAACAATATTAGAATAATTGGGATCCCAGAAGAAGAGGAAGAGAGAGGGGAAGAGGGTATATTGAAGCAAATTACAGCAGATAACTTCCCTAGACTGGGGAAGGAAACAGGCATCCAAGTCTAGGAGACACAGAGACCCCCCCTAAAATCAGTAAAAATAGGTCAACACCACAACATATAATAGTGAAACTTACAAATCTGAGACAAAGAGAAAACCCTGAAAACAGCTTGGGATAAGAGGTCTATAACATACAAGGGTAGAAACATTAGATTGGCAGCAGACCTATCCACAGAGACCTGTGGAGGCTAGAAAGGACTGGCATGATATATTCAGGGTGCTAAAGGGAGAAAAAATATGCAGCCAAGAATACTTTATCCAGGAGGATGTCATGCAAAACAGAAGGAGTGATGAAAAGCTTCCAGGACAAACAGAAACAAAGAATTTGTGATCACCAAACCAACCCCACAAGAAATATTAATAGGGATTCTCTAAGCAGAGAGAGAATCCAAAAGTATCACAAACCCCAAAGGAACAGAGACAGTATACAGAAACAGTCATTTTATAGGTAATACAAAGACACTAAATTCATATCTTTAAATAGTTACTCTGGGGATGCCTGGGTGGCTCAGTTGGTTAAGCAGCTGCCTTCGGCTCAGGTCATGATCCCAGCATCCTGGGATCGAGTCCCACATCGGGCTCCTTGCTCGGCGGGGAGCCTGCTTCTCCCTCTGCCTCTGCCTCCCACTCTGTCTGCCTGTGCTCGCTCACTCACTCTCCCTCTCTGACAAAATCTTTAAAAAAAAAATTAAAAAAAATAGTTACTCTGAATGCTGGAAACTTTTGTATTTTTTTCTATATATATTCTTTTTTTTAAAGATTTTATTTGACAGAGAGAGACAGCACACAAGAAGGCAGAGAGGCAGACAGAGAAGCAGGCTCCCCACCGAGCAAGGAGCCCAATGCGGGACTCAATCCCAGGACCCTGACATGACCTGAGCCGAAGGCAGTGGCTTAACCGACTGAGCCGCTAAGGTCCCCCTCCTATATATATATATATACTTGAGCTTTACTTTTGGACACAGTTATTTGGAAACTGTTTGCTTGTTTCAAGGTTGTATTTTAGCTTTATTAGATACAATGAAGCAATATTGAAGTAATAGCTTTGAGTGTCCCATCAGTCTTGTCATTGTCCTATCAATTATGATATTTTACACTCTGATGGTTGTAAAATATACTTCCAAGCCCCCTGTGAGATTCTAGGTTTTTTTCCCCTCTACTACATTAGGGTGGTCTTTTCCAAGCTTTGGGTAGTTTCTTCGTAAACGGTGTTGGTTAGTATTCTGATGAAGACTAAAAGAAACCCTCTTCAGATCTCCAGAGCTTGCCCTTAGTGAAGCATCCTCATTGTCCTATCAATTATATTTTACCCTCTGATGGTTGTAAAATATACTTCCAAGCCCCCTGTGAGATTCTAGGTTTTTCCCCCTCTACTACATTAGGGTGGTTTTTTCCAAGCTTTGGGTAGTTTCTTCATAAATGGTGTTGGTTAGTATTCTGATGAAGACTAAAAGAAGCCCTCTTCAGATCTCCAGAGCTTGCTCTTAGTGAAGCATCCTCATCTCTGATAATCTTCCCCATGAACTTAGCTAGCCTCTTCCAACTCCTCGAGTTTCAACTCAGGGAGATCATCATCTGTGCCTTGATTCCCCCTTTTTTAGGTGTTGCCTAGAAACTCAAGGTAGTAAGCTCAGCAACTGTAGGGCTCACCATTTTTATTTCCACCCTTTTTTGAATCCCTGTACAGCACTTTTTCTGACTTCCAGTGTGTAACAGTCATTATTTTATAAATGGCTGGATTTTTAGCTTGTTTCAGAATGGAAAGTAATTGGCTCTTGTTCTTCCCTCTTGGGCAGAAAAGTAAATCCTTTTTCTGATTTTTGAGGGGTAGTTTTCTTGGATATATAATTCTGAATTGAGAGTTTTCATTTTTTTCCCAGTGTACCTTACATTGTTGATCCATTTAATTTTGGTCACCATTTTTTTGGGTTCCTAATGGATATTATGATTTATATAATTTCCTCTTGTATATATATGGTCTCTCATTCCCTGGCTTCCTTTAAGATTTTCTTTGTTTACCTGCAATTTGACCACAGTTTGCATAGGTGTGGGTTTCCTTGTATTTTTTTGGTGGGGATGGATTCATTAAGTTTATTGTATTTTCAGTTAATATTTTTCTTCAAATTTGGGAAAATTCTAGCCACTCTTTCTTCAAAACATTTTAAAAATGATTTTTATTTATCAGAAAGGGTGCACAAGCAGAAGAGAGAAGCAGAGGGAGAAGTAGACTCCTCACTGAGCAGAGAGACCAATGCAAGGCTTGATATCAGGACCCTGGAATCATGACCTGAGCTGAAGGCAGACACTTAACCATCTGAGCCACCCAGGTGCTCTCTTCAAAACATTATAAAAAAAACCCTATTTCCTGCTCTCTTTTTGGGACTCAACTTATACATATATTAGTCCTCTTGATGTTATTACACAAGTTACTGAGGTTCTGTTAATTTTTTTCCCACATTTCCTCCCCTCTGAGTTTTCCCTTCAGAGTAGATATTTTCTATTATTCTATCTTCAAGTTTAATTTTTCCTGCCTTCTATAATTTGCTGATAAACTCATCTAGTTAATTTTCCATGTCAGATATTGTACCTTCCCATTCTGGAAAGTTCATTTAAAAATTTCCATTTTTTGATTTATATTTTCCATTTGTTTACTCATTATGACCATCTTTTCTAGTTGCCCTTGGACATTTTTATTATAATTGCTTTGAAGTTCTTGTCTGTTAATTTCAACACCTATATCATCTCAGGATCTGTTTTGATTTGATGATTTTTCTATTGACTATGGGTCATATTTTTTCATCTTCATTTGATTGTATACTGGGCATTGTGGGTTACAAGATGGATTCTGGATTTTAGAACCTGAAGAATGTTATTTTTTTCTCTCATGCATTTCAATTATTGGCAGTTCACCTTAAAAGTTGTAGATGTTTGATTGTACATTACCTTAGATTGTATCTGATTCCTTTTTGCTCTTAGTCTTAGGGTGAATCATAATCATGGGACATAGTTTCCTTTTCTAAGAAGACATTGCCCTTCTGAGGATTCTGTTGATGAGATTCAGTCTCCAAATATTAATTTGTGGTGAACAGTAGCTGAAATTTCTCCTCAGCTTTTCCCAACTCCTTAGCTATTGCTTTTGCAAGGCTCTAGTGTTCTCTTCTGTGCATTTCTGTTCATGTTGGCTCACAAATTAGGAGAGTTTATATGACTATCTGGAGTCTTTCTCCTCTTTGGCTCCCATTCTCCTGGTGTATACTTCCTCAATTTCTCACTAATATAGCAATATTAATCTTTACTCACTGACACTTCAAACTGACAATACTGTGGTTTTCTGCTTGAGTTTAAGTTTTGTGCTGCAGACATTGGAGCATGCTTTCAGGTGATAAACCACTTAAATACAGATCTCATTTTGTGTGGCTCACTTCTTTTAGAAGAAAGAAGGCATTAAAGAAAACAATCAAATAACCTCTTTTTTTGTTTCTTTATGCTCACTCTTTATTCCCACCAAATAGTTGTTTTGAAAAAATAACATGGAGTCTATGTTATTAACTGGAAGGTTAGTAGGGTACATGTTATTAAACCATTAGTGGCACTGTTACTTCTCATGCAATATTTCATGTACTATTTATTTTCCTAGGGTTAATTACCTCAATATTCCTTTGCTTTTTTAATGTATGTGTTATAAATTCTTCCTCTAAACATTGATACAGGATTATAAAATTCCTCTCAACTGAGGAAAAATACATTTGATAATCTTTCAGGCATGTATTTTTTCTCTTTATGTCATCTCTTCTGGAGCCCTTTATCTTTCTTTTCTAGTATAGGCCAATATCTCTTTAGGCCAGCTAGCCATTTTTAATCATTATCTTCAGAATTTTGATTAATTTTTTCCAATGTCAGGTTCCTTGTTCTGGGATTCTTGCCTTCCTTCCTTCAGTTTTGTAAAACAAACCTTCTCCAGTAGTTTAATGAGAATGTAAGAATAATAGGTAAAATATTTGAAAACTTGTATGTCTGAAATGTATACTTCCTTTCTTAGAATTGATAGCTTGAAGATAGCTAAAAAATGTGATTTGGGAAAATGCTTTCCTCAGATTTTTTCATTGCTGCATTTTCTTCCAAATGTTTTTGCTCAGAAGTTGGATAAATACTTATTTTTGATCACTTTTCCCTTAAGAATGCTTTTAGAATTTTCCCCCTAAGATTCTGAAGTTTTGTGGTCATGTGATTTTGCATGGGTTATTTATTATTATTATTATTATTATTATTTATTTATTGCTGTGCACTGTCACCACTCAAAGTGGAGTACATACCAGTGGATCATGGTGTATAATTCCTTTTATACATTGTTGGATAATTTGCTAATTTTTTTTCTCTTTTCACAACTTATGATTTTATTTTTAATCATCACTATTGGTATACTCATAGATGTAAGATTTGGTCTTTACGAGGTTGGCCATTTTTTTAGGCTCCTCTGATGATGCAGGAGTTAGTTCTAGTTCTCTGGACTCACTATGCACAAGGTATTACTTGGATTGGGAACTTCTCAGGATCCCTTTTTCTGATTCTGTTTCCTTTTTAGCATATAAAAAAATGAGTATTTTTGGCCTTATTTCTGTCTTATGCTTTCTTGAATGGTTGGTGGATGTTAGGAATTATTTGCCTACATATGCTTAAAGAGGTATTTTTGCCATCTTGGCTGTTTTCAGCATCCAGTCATGATCTCCAGATGGGCATTGACAGGGTGTCACTCTCTCCTTCCTTTTTTGTGTGCTTGTGGCTGGTTGTTCTACTGTTAATATTTTGTCGAAGATTTATTTTTTCTCTTTTTCTGCTTACTTGGGTTTAATTTGCTCTTATTTTTCTAGTTTCCTGAGGTGGAGTGTAGATTATCGATTTTAGGTTTTTCTTCTTCTCCAAGGTATGCATTCAATGCTACAACTCGCCCTCTACTGCTTTTGCTACATATGACCAATTTTCATAAATTGTATATTTATTTAGTTCTAAATGAAGAACTGCATTAATATTTCACTCCACTCTTCTTGCTTCTGTGGTTTCTGAAGAGAAGTTCATTGTATATTCTTATTCTTGTTCTTCCATAGTCAGTGGTTTTTCCCCTCTGGCTTCTTTTAAGATTTCCTCTGTGCTTGAGTTTCTGCAATTTAATATGGAATGCCTAAATTTTTTTTTTTTTTTCTGTTGGGGACAGATATTTTATCCTGCTTAGGGCTCTCTAAGCTTCCTGGATTTGTGGTTTGGTGTCTGTCATTAATTTTGGAAAATTCTCAGTCATTTTTACTTTAGATTCTTTGGTTCTTTTTTCTCTTCTTTCTCCTTCTGGTATTCCTACGATGTGTATGTTACAGAATATCCAAGAATGATGGGACGATGTAACAATGTCTTTTTCATACTTTTTCTTTTGCACTTCAGTTTTGGAAGCTTTTATTGACATTTCTTCAAGCTTACTGATTCTTTCCTTGCTTTGTCCAATCTACTGATGAGCCCATCAAAGGCATTCTTCATTTCTATTTCAATGTTTTTTATTCTAGCCTTTTCTTTTTATTCTTTCATGTAGTTTCTATCTCTTCACTTATATCTTCTACCTGTCCTGGCATGTTTTCTACTTTTTAAATTAGAGTTCTCATGATAAAATTCAGAGTTTTAAATTCTTGATATGATAGTTCCAAAATCTCTACCATGCATGAGCTTGGTTCTGATGGTCTGTATCTTCAAATTGTGTTTTTTATCTTCTAGTATGCCTTATAATTTTTATTTTTGTTGAAAGTCAGACCTCATGTATTGGGTAAAAGGAGCTGGGGTAAATAGGTCTTTGGTGTGAGGTTTTACGTTTGTCTGGCTAGAAGTTCGGCTATGTTTGCTGTAGCTGTAGGTGTCAGAGGCTAAGATTTATTCTGATGTTTTTATTCTTATCTCTTCTATTGTCTTTGGGTTTTCCTTAGATACTTCTTTTTAAATATGGTCTGAGACATGCAGTGCTTTTAGTTTAATCCTCTGTTATTATACAAGAGCCTTACTGATGTGTTGGCAAACTGTGTATGTTGGGTGAAGGGGGAAAAGAAGCAGTCTATAATCCTATGACTGGGATCTCAGTCATTTAATGACCGTGTGTCGCTGGGTTGTGACCTGCAAAAGTGCTTCTCAATTTTCCCTTTCCCCCTTAGTCAAGACAAGGTTAGAAGAAATTGAAATTGGGTATTTACCTTTCCCCTGGACAGTGAGGCTCCCCAGTTAGTCAGGCTCTGATAAAATAGTGTCTTTTGAGTGCGTACTTCAAAATAGCTACTTTTTCTTTCTCCCTGCGGGAAGCATGAGCAGATTTAATCTGACCTCTGCCATGAGAACCTGGTTTGGCTGACAGAAGTAAAATTTATTAGAGTATGGGGGCCTCCTCTGATCCTGGCCCCCTCTGGAGGTTTTAACTCTTCAGCTTGTCCAGACTGAGCATTTATCAATTAGGCAGCTGCACGTTAGATTTTCCTGCCACAGTGCTGGTTCCAGTGGTGGGCTCTTCCTCTTGAGCTTCTGTTCCTGATAGGGTGTGATATTCTGCACCTGCCTGCTTGTTTGGGTAGTGTTTGTCTGTGACCTCGATTCTCCGATGGAGCCAGAAAATTTGTTAATTTTCAGTTTGTTCAGCTTTTTTCTCTTTGTTTCAGTTGTTCCAATGATCAGATTGAGGACACTGCACTCCTTATATGCTGGACCAGAAACAGGAAGTCCTTATTTATTTATTTATTTTTGTAAACCATTTTGATTTTTTGTGTTTGTTACTACAGCATAACTGAGTAAATAGGGACTGATAAAATTGTTTCTTAATACACATCTGTGCATTCATATGAAAGAGCATGAGAGTAAAAAAGCTGATTGGAAGCTGTATGTGTGTGGTTTGTTAGTGGAATTCATGTGTGATTGTTGATTGGAGACCAAACTATTTCATTGAGAGACTTGAAGCACCAGTATCTGTTAGACTTTTGTGACTTTTAGATTCCCTGAGAGGAATTTACAGTCCTCTGACTGTGGGTTGTAAGATGGCCCCCAGCCTTTTGAGTTGAGCAGGAGTAGCAGCCTGCAGGACTCAATTTGTACTGAAAGCTTCTAAGTTTTTATTGGCTTATAGCAGTTTGCCTTGCCCGTGCCTTCTTCTGTACCTGATGTTCTGAGGTCCAGGTTCACTGTGCTTCATTTTTCTTCAGAGAGTAAATCTCTCATCTTCTGGAGGAAGTACATTTGGTGAATGAACAGCCTTCTGGACATATCTTCAACTACTTTTGTTGTTTTCAGCCTACTCCTCCTTTATATCTTCAAAGATGCCTGTTGCCTTTAATTTCCAAGACTTTCTGGGATGTGATTTTACTTTCTTTTTTCTGGTTTTCTTTCTCTATATAGGTCGGTTTCAGCTTTATTTTGCTAAATCACTTGCAACTGTCCATTTGCTTTCCGTATTTCAACCACATATATATTTAAATATAAATGACACGTTATATTGGTTTTGGTGTAGAGATTTGATATTTGTGTATATTGTTAAGTGTTCACCACCATAAGTCTAGATACACCACAATAAGTCTAGTTAACACCCATCATCTCATTTGGTTACAAAATTTTTTTTCTTGTGATAAGAACTTTTAAGATTTACTCTCTTAGCAATTTTCAAATATACAATAGAGTATTGTAAAATTTTTTTTGAAAAAGATTTTATTTATTTATTTGACAGGCAGAGATCACAAGTAGGCAGAGAGTCAGGCAGAGAGAGAGGAGGAAGCAGGCTCCCTGCTGAGCAGAGAGCACGATGTGGGGCTCACGTTGGTGAATCACAGATGATATATAAAAGGCTGAGAAAAAGTTCTTGTTTAAGAATCACAGAGGAAACCTCTGCTCTTGACCTTTTGTAAAGGGAACTGGTTGATGATGGAAGGGGACATAAATTGAAATTTATCTCAAATTGAAAGGGTAGTATAATGTTTTGGTTTTAAACTGCAAAGTCTTTCCCTCTGAATTAAGCATGAGTGATGGCTTTTCTGGAAGCCCATAGCCTGGAAACTTCCATCTGGCAAATGAAATCTTCCAAATACCTATAAGGCAGGTCTATTTTCACCTTCTATTCGGTGGCTTCAAAGCCACAGTTTTTGGATAGATTGTCCCTATTCCAGTATGAAAATAGAGCTTGAGGCTGTCCAAGTGCATTTTTTTGAGGAAATCAGGAATTAAAATTTTTTTTTGTGCTCCCAAAGGATAAATTTTAGTGTGTTCAAATGTTTTGTTACATCAGTAAGAATGCAGCAGCTGGTGAACCACTGGGCTGGGAGCTATAATTCTAAAAGATCCTTGATGTGAGAAAATAGATCAGTAGATCTATCAAGTTTTCCTTGTTTAGTCATATGACTATAAAGAAAATTGAATCCCTTGACTAGGTTTCAGAATCTTCCATATATTCCCCAACCCAATAAGAGTGAAGGAGTCAGCTTCCTCCATTACATTATTCAATAGAACTGACTTAAAGACTTCATAGCACAAACTTACAATAAATGATGCAATGGAATCCTAAGGATGTTATGGCCGCTGACACCTTTCCCTTATTCACTGAGGGTACTAGTTTTCCTTGCTGATTAATTCAGTTCTTCCATGTTTTGAGTAAACTTCTCAAATTCTGAGAATTTGAATTCTGAGAGCTCATGAGTGCAGATTAATTAGGTGAAAACATTCTTGCTAAAATGGCGGGTGGTGTGCAACCCAAGAATAGGCAGGCTACCACACACCTGTAGATCACCTACTGGATGATTGTTGGCCTTTTGACTTTTAGAGCATCCCTCAATGGCTGCTTTTAAACTACTTTCTAGTGCACTTGGGGAGAAGGAAAGAAGGCTTTCTACCATCCTTGAAGACCTTTCTCACTGATGTAGTAAGGTGTTCTTCTAGTTAAAAGACCAAATCCCCCAAATCAGAGAAGCCAAGAAGAAATAAGGGATGGACAGATGTAGCTAGAAAACACTGAGGAAAGACTGCCTGAAAGATGAACATACAAACCCCAGCTTTATCATCAAGCAAGTAAATGTGAGTTCCATTGAAGAAAGTGTAGGAAAGGAGACAAGAGAACAGAAAATAAAGACAGGGTTTGAGTAATATAAGAAAAGGCAAATGCTTGGTTCAGCAAAAGAAATGAACAGGTAAGATTAATTTAGAAATGTGTTCATATTAGGGTAGTAACTTACTGCCTCCTCATCTTGGGCAACTGTCTTATTCAAGCATCATTTAAGTTTTTCCATTAACCTCACCCTTCCTCCACTAAAGCTTCCATATGGGCTGTCTCTTCTGCCTAAAATGTTCTTTCCCACATTCTTTTCATTGTTTGCTTCATTCTCAACTTTTTTTAAAAAAAGATTTTATTTATTTGACAGAGAGATATCACAAGTAGGCAGAGAGGCAGGCAGAGAGAGAGGGGGAAGGAGGCTCCCAGCTGAGCAGAGAGCCCGATGTGGGGCTCGATCCCAGGACCCTGAGATCATGACCTGAGCCAAAGGCAGAGGCTTAACCCACTGAGCCACCCAGGTGCCCCCATTCTCAACTTTTTGATAGCAAATGAGAATGGTTTCAGTGGTGTAGACAAAATTCTTTCAGACAAGAATGCGTGGGGGTCAGGGCCCTGGCCGAGACTTCTCCAAGCTATCACTCTCCTGCTAATGTAAGTTTGCATTATTCATCTGTACGTACACCGAACGTCTGCCTTTGCTCTATCTTTTGACTTTTTCCTCACCTCTGGCCTGCTGGTGTCTTTTCTTACAGCATCTTCTGCAGATCATAGTAGTTTGTTTCTCCATTGTGCCTTGGCTTGCCCTGGGAACTGATGAGGAGTCCAGGTTTCCTCCAGAGGGCAATGAGATGGGCCCTGAGTATGACAAAGCAGAAAAAGGGCCTTCCAGAGCCTGGCCTCTATCCATCTTGCCCCATAGAGGTCTTTGATCAGCAGGGTTCTCAGTTGGAGAAGTAATATTAGCCCTTTATTTAAAAATCTGAGGAATGTTCTTGAACTCCCAACTAATTGATTGAACTTCTGGCACAAAAATACTCAGTGGCTCTGCTCCAAATATTTTCATTCAGTATGGCTTTCAGTATAAATTGGACATATTTTCATGCACTTGAAGCTTTTGCTTTTCAGTAATTTCTTGAGATTAAATAGGCAACTGTAAATATGCATGTTAACCTCAGTAAAATCTCTTTACCTAATATTGGTGGCTTATTTTTATCCATTTAACAGATGTTGTGTGCCTATCAGGTGCCAGACACTCTTGACTTGGCAAGAAGAACATACAGGTGGACTTCATGGTGTTGCTGTCCATCACTCCTAGACGTGGGAAAATGGGTCTTTATATAAGTTCATCTAGGTGGTTTCAGTCAAAGGTCCCATAAAAGGTGGTTGGAGAAATTAGTTGTGGCTGGAAAACAAGAGGAGTTCATTAGAAACTTGTCAAGGGAGAAAGGCTTCACCAAATGAATTTAGTAGCTTGAGCACTTGGGTTTTTTGGAGAGGAGTTTGACATAAGGCAGTTTTAGGTAGGAAGTAGTAAGTAGGGCTTGGCAGTGATTGGTTAGAAAGTTAAAAACTAGGGAATAGCTTATTCGGGGGTGTGTGGAGCAAGGTTATTGTTGAAACTGTGGTTTTATTTTTCTAGCATATAGCTGGGAGGCAACTATTGCTAATGCACATAGAGCTTAAAGGATTTGTATTTTTTATATTAACATAATGTATTATTTGCTTTAGGGGTACAGGTCTGTGATTCATCAGTCTTACATAATTCATAGCACTCAACATAGCATATCTCTCCCCATTGTCCATCCCCCAGCCACCCCATCTCTCTCACCCCCTCCACTCCAGCAACCCTCAGTTTGTTTCCTGAGATTGAGAATCGCATATGGTTTGTCTTCTGTTTTTTTTTTTTTTTTAAAGATTTTATTTATTTGACAGAGATCACAAGTAGGCAAAGAGGCAGGCAGTTGAGGGGGGGTGGGGAAGCAGGCTCCCTGCCGAGCAGAGAGCCCGATGCGGGGCTCGATCTCAGGACCCTGAGATCGTGAGCTGAGCTGAAGGCAGAAGCTTTAACCCACTGAGCCACCCAGGTGCCCCTTCCTCTCTGGTTTTGTCTTGTCTCATTTTTTCCCTACCTTCCCCTATGATCCTCTATCTTATCTCTCAAATTCTTCATATCAGTGAGATCATATGATAATTGTCTTTCTCTGATTGACTTATTGTGCTTAGCATAATACCCTCTAGTTCCATCCATGTCATTGCAAATGGCAAGATTTCATTTTTGATGGCTGCATAGTATTCCATTATATATATGTATATATATATACATTATATATTCATTCCATATATATATATGTATTCCATGTACATGTATATAAATGTATATAATATATATACATCATATATTCCATATATATACATATATTCCATTATATATACATATACATACATATATACATATATACATATATATATATATATATATATATATATATATAATCACGTCTTCCTTATCCATTCATTTGTTGATGGATATCTAGGCTCTTTCCATAGTTTGGCTATTGTGGACATTGCTGCTATAAACATTCAGGTGCACGTGCCCCTTTGGATGAAAGGGTTTGTGTTTTAAATGTGATTCCTATACAGTTTCTCTGTTTTGTGAGTTATGGTTTCTTTACAATTTGTGTAATTTGCATGTTGTGGTTTTTGAAATTTCATTCCTCAGTCCTGCCTTCTGCTATACTTAAGCCAATGAATTCTATAAGATAGACTATATTCTCAGGGTGATCATTCTATGTGTACACTGCTGATCACAGTATCTGTGGCTATGTTGGAGGTCACTTGACTTTCAACACAGTTTGTAAAGTTTTATTTCTGTTGAATAGTCATTGGTGAGACAGTAACTGAATAACAAACAGCATTTTAGACATGGGGAACCACACATCTGAATGTTGCAAAAATATAAATACTAAGAAGAGGATTATGATCAGAAGATGTAGTCCACTTTGACTCTAGGAGTCATGAATAGTCAAATTAAACCAGAGAACATATCCTGTCCTCAATCTGTAGAACCTATAGTAGCAGACCTAGGAATATCAGACAGATTACCTAATGTTATAATCTCTTCGTGTGTTTTTCAGGTATTTATAGAACAAGAAAGAGTCTGGAAAAGTTAGTGAGCATTATTATTCCCATTAAATGGCACACATTCTGCCTCGAAGGCTGCATTTGACTAGGGCTGCTCATTTTTGAACCACTTTGTCTATCTTGTGAAATTTTTTGGTGGAAGATCTATATATAGCCCTAAAGGCATTGTCAAGTTCTTCTGTAGTTCTGGAATGTCTCCACCTTTCGGGTGAACTTTGAAACTTGAAATGAGGAGTTATGAGGAAAGGAAAAAGTGGTCCAGAATAGGTAAGTTCACAAACTTGAGGATAAATTTTTCTTTTTCATAAATGGACTAAAGAGCTTGTTTTTTTTTTTCTGAGAAAGCTGATGGGCCAAAATGGACCTCGAGTGACATGAGGGATTTTCTTATATGTAGGTATTAATTTACCAGAAAAGTAAGTCCCTATTTAACTTATAGTATTAAGTAAGAGGTTTTTGTGCTGAAAATCTTACACCAGTTATTGCAGAACACCTAGTAAGTTATTTTGACCTAAATACTTCCAAGAGGTTGTCTGGTATGCCATGCAATTCTGATTTGAGCATAATGAGTCATCAGGTGATGAAAATGAAAGAAGATCAGCAGGCGTATTTGTAGTAGAAGGGAATGATCTTGTGTTCTAGATCTTCTTTATAAGGTTTATAAAAATGAAGCATCTTCAATTTGTAATCCAGTTCTTAGTTCCTTACTAAATAAGCTCCATTTCTATGAAAATTTGGTTATAGAAGCTAGCTCCTATAAAAGGTAAAAATGTATGATGTGATAAGAGGGTCTTGGGCTTTCAGCTGTCTGGTCTGTTGTGGTATTTGCCATATAGAGTGTCATGTAGTGGTTGAGTCTATCGAGGAAACTGATTACTTTTAATGACTAACAGAGTGTCATGTGGCACTCAAAAGCATATTGGTGCTAATCAAAAGAAAATGGCTTACTGCCCCAGTGAAAATGACCAATAGATGGTTCAGTGGTATGTTTTAGATAAATCACAAGTGAGTTGTAGCAAAGGATGGTACTCACATTAAAGAGTAACTAGTGGTGCACATGCCAGTATTAAGGAATCTATGTCCTACTGTTAAATAACACATATCTATTAGAAAGTCAGGTCCTTAAAACTACAGAGGAAAGACAATAGGTAGGGCAACAAGAAAGCATGCAAACAAGTGCATGTCAATCAAAGGTTGTAGGCATTTGAGATCTTGTTGTGATATTTTTAGGTGGAAGCAGTGTATTTCAAGTCACTATGTCTGCTGTATCCAGGAGTTTTGGTTCAGCAGTTGCCTTTATATGCATATGCTTATATTCATCTGGAGGATTCTTAAAAATCTGGAGGCTTCTGCTGGGATCTCTTTCCAGTTGTCTAAGAAAAGTTGGCTTCTATTTAATTGGGAGACACACATCTAAGGATCAATAACTTGTAATTAAAGTAGGGTGCTGTTGGTAAGTAGGACTCAAAAAAGTCATTTTCATCTGGATTCAAGAGTTATCCCCCACACTGGTGTCTTCTCTAGAAGACCAGTCTCTGGGTATTTAGCCATGTAGGGATTGGTTAGGATAGGAAGATGCTAAGGAAAAGTCATCAGTAAAACGGTAAGAGAAAGTATGCCATAGTTCCTTTAAATATTTAGCCATGTGAGTTTGTAACAAGATGGAATATAAGATCTGGATGATATTGCTGATGTATAGGGCTGCCAGCCATCAACTCATGAAGGGAGAGTCAATGAGCTTCAGGTGGGATTTGTCCACGGTTATTAAGGTCATGACCAAAGCAACAACTTGGGAAGTTCAAGGGTTTCTGAGAGTTTTGCTAATTAAAAAAAATTGTCCTGTAGATATCTCCTGAAGATTAAAAAAAATGGACAAAATGGAGTTTTTGAGTGAGTGGTAAGATTTTTCAGTTTCATAATGACAGTTTCACTGACATGGGTTCCTCTAATACTGGACACCTATGGGATTTGACTTTTCTAGGTAGGATGATGATAACTGTATGAAATCTGTTCAGAGATGTCTAAGGGGGACTCGCGGACTGGTCTTGTAGCCGTGTCTTACGTTTATACTTCTCAGAGGTGATGTTGGTGACAGATGACATATGCACCGTGTACTTGCCCAGCAATTTTAGTAAAGTTTCCCCAGCAAAATTAAGTGAACTTTATTCTGTTGGAAGTTCCCTGGCATCCCTGGAAGGCTGATGTAAGAGTGGGGAAGATTATATCCTCATGCAACATATAGCCAGATTATTACCTGCATCTTTTTATCTGATTCTGGAGCCACATTTTGACATCATAGGATAGCCTCTTTGAATTTGTCCAAGAATTTGTCCCTGTATAGTATCAGAAGACCTTGATAAGGGCTGCTCATGTGGCAAATTGATTAGCTACAGCATTTTTTTTTAAACATCCAAATTATGCTCTTTTGTGTATGCATCTACCTTTATAATAACATCCCCTTTTGGGAGCATCAGGGTATTAGGAGTTCCTTAATATGAGGACCATTGTATTTACTTACTTTTTTCCCTTTTTTAAAAAGAATTTATTTAAATTCAAGTTAGTTTGCATATAGCGGATTATTAGTTCAGGGGTAGAATTAAGTGATTCATCAGTTGCTTATAACACTCAGTGCTCATTACATCAAGTTCCCACCTTAATTTAGATCATCACCCAGTTACCCTAGCCCCCCCATGCACCTCTCCTCCAGAAAAACCCTCAGTTTGTTTCCTTGAGTTAAGAGTCTCTTAGAGTTTGTCTCCCTCTCTGTTTTTACCTTATTTTTCCTTCCCTTCCCCTATGTTCCTCCGTTTTGTTTCTTAAATTCCACATATGATTTCACATGAGTGAAATCATGTGATATTTGTCTTTCTCTGACTGACTTATTTCACTTAGCATAATACCCTCTAGTTCCATCCACATTGCTGCAAATGGCAAGCTTTCATTACTTTTGATGGCTGAGTAGTATTCCATAATACATAAATGGTAAAATTGGTTTTAGGTATAGAATTTAGTGATTCATCACTTACATATAACACCTAGTACTCATCACAAGTACCCTCCTTAATACCCATCATCCACTTAGCTCATCCTCCATTCACCTTCCTCCATCAACCCTG
This sequence comes from Mellivora capensis, assembly GCA_004024625.1. Taxonomy (NCBI): domain Eukaryota; kingdom Metazoa; phylum Chordata; class Mammalia; order Carnivora; family Mustelidae; genus Mellivora; species Mellivora capensis. The sequence continues at coordinate 15,484 of PISX010004083.1, read as the reverse complement.
TTTGTTCTCTTGTTGAGTCTCTTATGGTTTGCTTCTCTCTCTCTCTTTTTCCCTTTCCCCTATGTTCATCTGTTTTGTTTCTTAAATTCCATATATGAGTGAAATTATATAGTATTTGTCTTTCCCTGATGGATTTATTTTGGTTAATATAATACACTCTAGTTCCATCCACGTTGTTGTAAATGGCAAGATTCCATTCTTTTGGATGGTACTATTCCACTGTGTGTGTGTATATATATATATATATATACATATATAAGTAAAATCACTTCTTCTTTATCCATCGATCAGTTGATTATCTCTTACCCTTTCAAAATATTCTTTCAGATGCCAGAGTTGAAACAAAGGAGTTATTTACCATTCTAACTTGTTTAATTAAATCTCCAATTTCAAGTTTTAATTGGTCTCCTTTACAGACAGCCAAGTCTGAGAGGTGGTCACTTTGGCATTGGAATCTGTGTCCAGTGCTTTAGAAATACGCAGAACAATTCGTTTTTTAATTGTTCAGTGGCTTCATCAGTTCCCTGCTTACAAGAATAAAGACCTTAGTCAATCTTTACAGGCTTATAATCATGTGTAACCCACAAGGAAGCCAGTCTATTTTGACAGCCTTACTGAACTGATTAGCCATTCCATGGAACCACTATCCATGATCACAGTAAAACTTTCCCATCCAGGATTTCACCTCTGAGGGGCCTGCCAGCATGAGACTACTTGATGTGTTTGGCAATCAGGATTTTAACTCTAGGACTATTCTGGATTTCTCAGTACAGTTTTTGTTTTACCTTCTTTATGCTTAGAAAAGTCCTAGATGATACCTCTTAATTTTGACCTAGCCCATGGGTTAAAGTCTATGTGTACAGGCTCCCTGTCAAGTTGTTTGGCTTTAAGGGACAGTCAAAGTGACTCAAGAGACTTAAGGGATGTTGAGATAGAACTGAAATAAAAAGGGGAGACAGAGCTGAAGGTAGGGGGGAAGGTACAGAGGAGAGAAATGGGTTTGGGCAGACAAAATGAACAAGGTTGAACCAAGGAATATCTTAAAAGATAAAGGTAGTTTTTTTTTTTTTTTTAAGTAAGCTCCATACCCAGGATGGAGCCCAATGTGAAGCTTGAACTCACAATCCCAAGATCAAGACCTGAGCTGAGATCAGGAGTTGGAGCTACCCAGGTGCCCCAAAGATTGTTTTTGATTCAAGGGGATACATGAGCACCGCTCTGTTTATAGCAGCATTATTTACAGCAGCCAAGTTATGGAAGCCGCACAAGTGTCCATTCATGGATGAAGGATAAAGAAGAGGTGGTATATATATCTACAATGGAATATTACTCAGCCATCAAAAGAATGAAATCTTGTCCTTTGCAAGGACATGGATGAAGTTAAGAGTATTATTCTAAGAGAAACAAGTTAGAGAAAGACAAATACTATATGATTTCACTCCTATGCAGAATTTAAGAAACAAAACAAGTGAGCAAAGGAGAAAAAAGAGAGAGACACAACCCAAGAAATAGACTCTAAACTATAGAGAACAAGCTGATGGTTACCACAGGGGGGATGGGTAAAATAGGTGATGGAGCTTAAGGAAGGCACTTGCCATGATGAGCACCGGGTATTGTATGGAAGTGTTGATTCACTATATTGTCCACCTGAAACTAATATTACACTGTATGCCAACTCTACTGGAATTAAAATTTTAAAAAAGATAGTTTATGACTTTACATTTTTTAAAGTTTTTGAAGCTTCTTCTGTCAATGAAAGCACGGTAACTCTTGGATGTTAAGAGAGTCCATTCCACTTCTGTTATAATCTTACATGATTTTCTTACATGATTATATATATATAATCTTACATGATTTTCAAAATTTTTCTCAAGTAGTTACTGAAATTTCAACATATCCTTGGCGTGTTGTTCACAAAGATAAACATGAGGGGGCGCCTGGGTGGCTCAGTGGGTTAAGCCGCTGCCTTCAGCTCAGGTCATGATCTCGGGGTCCTGGGATCGAGTCCCACATCGGGCTCTCTGCTCAGCAGGGAGCCTGCTTCCCTCTCTCTCTGCCTGCCTCTCTGTCTACTGTGATCTCTCTGTCAAATAAATAAATAAAATTAAAAAAAAAAGATAAACATGAGAATCTGGATGTTAATGGGAAATGTGTCTGAACAGTGGCAAGGAAACTGGTGCAACCACTCTGAAGAATAATAGTATGAATAGTTCCTCACAAGGTTAAAATAGAACTACCCTATAATCCAGCAATGGCACTATTAGGTATTTACTCAAAGGATACAAAAACAGATTTGAAAGGATTCATGCACCCTGATGTTTATAGGAGCATTATCAGTAATAGCCAACTTATGGAAAGAGTCCATTGATTGGTGAATGGATAAAGAAGACAGGAGATTATATATATATATATATACATATGTATATGTATATATGTGTGTGTGTGTGTGTGTGTGTGTGTGTGTGATATTAGTGGAATATTACTCTGCCATAAAAAGCAGTGAAATCTTGCTATTTGCCATGACATGGATGGAGCTAGAGAGAATTATGCTGAATAAGTCAGAGACAAATACCATATGATTCCACTCATATGTGGAACTAACTTAGGAAACAAATGAACGTGGGTGGAAAAGATAGGCAAACCAAGAAACAGACTCTTAACTATAGAGAACAAAGTAATCATCCCAGAAGGGAGAGGACTTGGGGGATGAGTTAAATAGGTGATGGGGGTTAAGGAGGGCATTTGTCATGATGAGCGCTAGGTGTCGTATGGAAGTGCCGAATCACTAAATTCTACACCTTAAAAATAATAGTATACTATAGGTTTACTAACTGGAATTTAAACAAAAACTTGAAGAGAAAGAACAGTGGAAAACACCTACTCATGATGAACAAGTTATGAGCAGGCCAGAGATGAGATGCTGCCCATATCACCCTGAAGGGTCTGGCCTTCCCCTGTCACTAACCTGACTCAAGGTAGGTGGACTTCTGGTGAGCAGGTCTTTCCCAGAGCCAATGCCTCCATGACATAGAACGGAAGCATATCACTGACATTTGGTTGGGGGACTTGAGTTTATCTTTGAAATGGCATCAGTCTCAAGAGGCTCCTGAGTCCTCAGGCCAACTTGGATCTATGTCTGCCTCCCACTTTGAGCCTCTGTTGTAAGCAGATGCCATCTTTGGTAGGCAGGGAAATTAGAACAAAAAATGGCATAATTTCGCCAAGGGATACAAACACAATCTCAATCAAATTAACATTAAGGAGGCTGAAAACAATTCCCTAAAAGGATCTAAATGCTCGGAGTCAAAATAAGCTCACTGAGGGAGGGAGTTCAGGAAAGTGGGATTAGAGCTGAGGTACAGTGCAAAGCTTGGGTCACTGTGACCGGTAAGGGCCTCCTGCCCAGACCCTTGAGGGGCCTCTGCTCCTGAGGCAGCTACTTATGACTCGTGACCTGAGGACACTTATAGCACTTAAACTGTGCTGTAGCAAAAGCAACCATTATCTGTTGAGAGAATCACAGGGACTATGCACTGGGTATAGCTCTCAAACTTCAGTACTAAACTTAATCATCTGGAAAGCTTAATAGAGCACTAATTTCCCTGCCTCACCCCCACAGCTTCTGATTCCGTACGTTTGGGGGATAGGCCTGAGAATTTCCATTTTTAACAGTCTTCTAGGTGATGCTGATGCTGCTGGTGTGGGGCCCCCACTTTGAGAATCACTGCAATGGAAAATCAAATACTCAACAGAGAGATCGGTCAGGACTGACACGGAGAGACGTTTTCTTATTTACATTATGGTTTGTGGAAATTCCCTGCTGAAGATGCTGTCCACCCTGGCAGGGCCTGGGAAGTTTTATCTTGGGCCAGAACTTGAGCTAAATTAGCGATGGAAATGCAGCAATTCCAAGGTGGACTTCCCCTTAATCCTGCCTCCTAAATTTTCCCCAAAGTAGCTTCAGAGTCTGTGCTGGATACTCCCTACGTTCCTGGAGTTGGTATTACTTTTATCTCTTTCTCGGGGGTGAAAATAGCTCGGTTTTGGAGTCCTGCTGTCCTGAGTTTGAATTCTGGCTTTTCTCCCTCACTGTCTGCATGACCTTCAAGAAAACAAACTATTTAAATCCTCATCTGAATAGTAAGAATAATCACCCCTGCCTCATAAAGCTGTTGTGAGAATTCAATTAGCTAAGGCCGGACTAGCCAACAATGTATCTACTTTTCTGTTGTCGTCTGGGGTTATTTTTGGAGACCTGATTCTGAATGGCAAATGATTTTTCTTTTTTTACCTCCATTCTGAATCAAGACATACTATTTTCAAAATCAGATTTATTTTTCTCATTCTGAAAACCAAATTTTAAAATTCACTATATGATAGGAGAGAAAGGCTTTTTTTTTTTTTTTTTTAAGGCATGTGAATGGTTTTCATTTGGGTTCACTTCTGTTGTCAGAAACTGTAACACTATAGCATATTATCTACAGGAGGAAATCCTGGGGCTAGCAGAAGCTCTTTGGGGAGTATCTTTACACAAACAACTGCAGTGTCATATCCGGGCCTGTTGCTCCAAGATTCTTGTCTATAATGTTACGAGATAGTAAAATCTTAGCATGGAACACTGTGGAGCCTCAGGAAGTTCCAAGAATCAGCAGATGGCTGATCACGGATAATTGAAGCGCTCCCAGGCTTGTGGCCTGCTGGAGGGCCAGGGGCACTAAATAGTCCTTTAAACTTCTTCCCTCCCTCTCTTCAGGTGTAGGCTCTTCCCCCAGGCCAGTCTACAGGGACAGTTCCTGACATTTCATTATTTTTCATCTGTTCATAAACCTAATAACCACATCCTCCAAAGGACACCATAAAGAACTTTCTTATCTTTCATTCTGATTCTAAAAGCAGAAATTGGCCTTTGGGTATTAATTCCCGGTAGATGGCTTAGGACATAAAAGTACACTGAAGTAAGAGGACAAGAAGACAAGCATTTCTCAGGCGCATGGCCTTGCCATCTGGCTGAAATTCCCCTCAGCAATCCCTCCATCCACCTTCACTATCCTCCCGATCCCTTTTTAACTTCCAGCAGATTTTGCTATTATTATACCCTGGGAGATAGAGCAGTGACTCATCACTCTAAACTGTCCTTTCCAAATAATAATTGCTAAAGAGATTTAAAAAATATTGTCAGGCACTCCAAGGGGTGTGAGCGCGCGCGCGCGTATGTGTATTTGTGTTGGAGGGACGTTCTGAAACTTCTTTGACTCTATGGGGGAAAATTAGATATATTTCCTTTGTTAGTTTTGTCCTAAAAAATGAAAATGTTTACTATTTCTAGGAGCCGTTGAACAGAGTGGGTAGTGTCAAAGACAAAAGGCCCAGGAGTCTGACAGAACCAGGTTTGAGTTCTGTGTCCCTGTCCTACTTGGGTCTCTTGTTATTTACCTTTGCGAGCTGGAAAAACCTTTCAAGGTTAAATCATATGTGTTAACTTTTGTGAGTTACATTTGTAAAATGGGAACATCTCCTGTTATCGTTTAAAGGGTTTAGGAGGAATGGATGCAGAATACCAAGCAGAATGCCCAGTACCTACCAGGCACTTATTATCATGGATGCCCAAGAGCCCTTACCCAGGTGGGGGACAGGGCCTGCCTGTGATCTAGGACTCCATCAGCTGGCTGAGGACACAGCCTGAAGAGACGGGTGAGGCTGGGGACCCCAAACATTTTAGAGAATTAGTCCATTATCCACCTATTGGTTGAGTGCGGTAGACTTCAAGAGTGATGACCCATCAAGAGATAGAGCTTACCTCGCTCTCTATCTCCCCACATTGTTCCCTCCCAACCAATTTGGGGTTGGCTTTGTTGCCGATCGCATCCAGTGGAGGTGATGTTACAGTAGTTATATGTTATACAAGTTAGAAACCTGGACTCAAAGATCTCGTAGTCTTGCTGCTTTGGGAACGGTTGTTATATAAAGAGCTCTGGCTATCCTGCTGGATGGTGCTAGACAAGGGTCCAGTCACCCTGGGCACTCCCTCCCCCAGCCAGACACAGGAGACAGGCCCAAGCCCAGCCAGTCCCCTCCTACACTTCCACTGTGGACAATGAGTAAGAGCAACAGGCCAGCCCAAGGCCAGCCCATCGTTCCAGTAGGACCGTGAGCCCAAGAACCTGTTGTTTTAATCTAGTAAAAATGTCAGCTGTAGAACTTAAGTAGCAAGCATGCAGGTGTATCCTCTGCAAAGCTTTCAATTTTTCCAAAAATTAGAACAGTTCCAAATAGAATAGGAGTGGAGAAAAGACCACGAAACTACTCCATTGAAGATCATCTGCTCTTAGGGAAAACAGTTAACGAGTTGATGGATATTCTTTTTAGGAGCTAAATATCTGCCTTTATAGTCTGTTATCTTTTGTCAAAAATCCTACTTTGAACATGAAAAGACAACGATAAAATATATTTAAAAAACCCTATTTGTCTTAAGTCTGTCATTTTTGGGGTGGTTTGTTATGCATCACAATTTCATTGATAAATGGATACTCCTTGTTCCCCTTCCTGATTGCCAAGGGCAGGGGGGGTGTGGAAAAAAGAAACAGAAGAAAAATCTCATACAAGTCCATGCTTTTATTTACTGATTGGCTAACTTGCATTTTATTTACTCATTCATTTATTTGTTTACGTATATTTGACACACCATGTTAGTTTCAGGTGTACACCTTAGGGATGTGACCAGTTTATACATTTTGCTTGGCTCACAAGTGTGACTACCCTCATCGCATTATGCAGCCATTACCATGTCACTGCCCATATGGCTATGGTTTCACTGAGGCGTGTTGAGCAGTGTGCCATTTGGTGAATTCCGACAATTGTTCATACCCGTGAAACCACCACCCCTAACATGAAGAGAACCTTTCATTCACTGCAAATGATGCCCATCTGCAGTCTGCCATCTCTATATCTTTGTCCCCAGGCGGGTCCCTGATCTAGTTTCTGGCACGACCTGTTGGTTTGCACTTTCTAGAACTTTCTGTAAATGACATCACATAGCCCGTACTTTTCCATGTCTGGCTTCTTTCACTCAGGGTAACGATTTTGAGATTCACCCATACTGTGGCACTGCATTTCCCTCCTCCTGTGTGGGAGCCCACTGTTTGGATATTTTTGCCACAGCTTGTTGGCTCAGCCACCCACTGATGAGCATTTGGGTTGTTTCCACTTACGGGCTATCACAAATAATGCCTTTATGAAGATTAGTGTACAAGTACTTGTTTCATGTATTATCAGTTCTGTTTGGTAAACATGGAGGTATATGTTCAGTATAGTATGGTAGGTATATGTTTAGTTTTTAAAAAAAAATATTTTATTTGACAGAGAGAGATCACAAGTAGGCAGAGAGGCAGGCAGAGAGAGAGGAGGAAGCAGGCTCCCTGCCTAGCAGAGAGCCCGATGCGGGTCTTGATCCCAGGACCCTGGGGTCATGACCTGAGCCGAAGGCAGAGGCTTAACCCACTGAGCCACCCAGGCGCCCCTAGTTTTTTTTTTTTTTTAAGATTTTATTTGTCAGAGAGAGATAGAGAACAAGCACAAGTGGGGGGAGCAGCAGGCAGAGGGAAAAGCAGGCTTCCCGCTGAGCAGGGAACCTGATGTGGGGCTCGATCCCACCTGGGATCATGACCTGAGTCAAAGGCAGATGCTTAACCGACTGAGTCACCCAGGTGCCCCTATGTTTAGGTTTTAAAGAAACTGCTCAACATTTTTCCAAGGTACCCATTTATTTTTCTACCATGAGTGTCCAATTGTTCTGCATTCTCCCCAGCACTTACTATGGCCAGTCTTTTTGACTTTTGCTATTTTAATGGGTTTGTAGTAATATTTCATTGTGAACTGAACTTTCATTTCCCTTGATAAGTTACGTGGAGAATCGTTCATGTGCTTACGGGTCATTCATATATCATTTTTTGGTTAAATGACTGATTCTTTTGTTCACACCTGAGTTGTTGGAATTCTTCTTATCAAATTACAAGGTTCTTTATGTGTTCTGGATACAAGGCCATTGTCAGATGCCTGTATTGTGAATGTTTTCTCTCATTCTATGGCTTGCTTTTAAGTTTTCTTGATGGTGTTTTTCAAAGACCAGAAGTTTTAAATTTTGATAACTTCCCATTAACCTTTGCTTTTTCCTTTTATGTTTTTTGTGTGTTTTTAAAAATTTCCTAAGAAATCTTTGTCTACCTGCAGGTCGCAGAGATTTTTCTCCTGTTTCTAATTTTTGCTTTTAGGCTTAGATTTATGATCCATTTCTAGTAAAGGTATGTATGACTGTTAATTTTGTGCCAATTTGGCTAGTCCAGATACCCAGGTATGTGCCAAACACCTGTATGGGTGTTTCTGTGAGCATATTTGTTAGGTGAGATGGACATTTAAATAAGTAGACTTTGAGTAAAGTAGATTACTCTCCATAACGGGGGTGGGTTTCATGCAATCAGTTGAAGGCCTTAAAAGAAAATGACTGGCCCCTCCAACACCCCAAAGACAAGGAAATTCTCAAAGAAGACTGGTTTTGGCTTTAGGCTGCAACATCAACTCTTACCTGGGGCTTCAGCCTGCTGGCCTGCCCTGCAGATTTCAGACTTGCCAGGCCCCACAATTTAGGAAGAACAAGCATTGTAAAAATATTGATTCTTCTATCTCATAAACACCATATAGCCCTCGATTTATTTAGGTCTTTTTCAGTGAAGGCATCTTACATCATTTTTGTTAAATCCATCCCTGCTTCCATTTCTTAGAGATTATGTTTTCCTACAGATACATATTTAAAAATTTCATTTCCAATTCTCTGCTGCTGTTCTGTGAAAACACAGTTGGTTTTTGTCTATAAACCTTATAGTCCAAAACCTTCCTTAATTCACTTTTTAGTTGTTTTGTAGATTTCTCAGAATTTTTCTATGTAAAACAATCATGGTGACCCCGAAGAGGAATAATCTTGCTGCTGCTTCTTCTTCTTCTTTTTTTCTTCTCCAAACTTACTTCCTTATTTCTAAGCTTCATGCTTTTTATTTTCCTTTTCTTTGTCAGTTGAAATTGGTTAGGACCTACAGGACAACACTGAATAGATGAGTGGTGAGAGTGGAAATTCTTGATTTGTTCTCAGCCTTAGGCGAAAGTGTTCAAAATGTCACCATCAACTAGGCTAGTGGTAGATTTCTTTTTTAGATGCCCTTAATCAAATCAAAGAGGTTCCCTTTTATTCTTAGTTTGGCGAATATCATAAATGAATGTTGAATTTTGGCAAATGTCTTTACGGTTTCTTAGAGAATCTTACCTTTTCTTTATTCTGTTAACATTGTAAATTACCTTGATCAATTTTAAAGAGTTAAAACTCCCTTGCTTTCCTGGGAAAAGCCCCACATGGTCATCAGTATTCTTTTTTTATAATTTGTTTGATTGCTTTGCTAACATTTTGTTAAGAAAATTTGTTGTCTGTTCATGAGATATGTTAGTCTAGGATTTTTTTCCTGAAATATCTGTTGGTTTTTTTTTTTTTAATTAGTGATATACTGGTAATAAAACACAGTTGGAAGTGTTTCCTTCTCCATCTTCTGGGAAAGTTCATGTATCATTTTTGTTTTTTTAAAGTTTGACAGAATTCACTGATTAAACTCTCTGGAGCTTGAGTTTTCATGGTGAGAAGGTTTTAGATAACACATTTAGTCCTTATAGGGATGTTGTAAGTACAACAACTGACAATTTTATGTTTCTGTCAAGCTGTACTTTTCAAAGAATTTGTTCATTCTAAATATGGTAGGTCAGCATTTTTTTGACATTAAGTTGTTCAATATTCTCTTTATCATTTCTCTAATATATGTAGGATCTGCAGCGATAATAACTTTTTTTGTGTTCTCTCCATTTTTTCTTGATTAATATAGCCGGGAGTTTAACATTTTATTGATTCTTACATAGAAGATAAACAATGGGGCAAATTAACAAAACCAAAAACTCATTCTATTTTGTTAACTTCTGCTATTATCTTTAATATTTCATTCCTTTCATTTCCTTGGGGGCACTTTGTTCTTCTTTTTATAGCTTCTTGAAGTGGAACCTCAGATTATCGATTTTAGACATTTCTTCTTTTCTTATATTAGTATTTAAAGCTATCCACTTCCCTCTAAGAATGCTGTAGCTGCATCAGACACGTTGCCATATGCTGTATTTCATTATCATTCATTTTGAAATATTTAAAACTTAGTTTCTTTTTTAGCACATTGATAATTTAGAAGTGTGTTGTTTAATTTCCAAGTATTGGGGGGCTTTCTTAGCTATCTTGTTTCTATTGATTTCTAATTTAGTTCTATTGTGGTTAGATAATATACTTTGTATAAGTTCAGAACTTCTAAATTTATTGAGCCTTGTTTTATGACCCACTGTATGTTCTCTTTGGTAAACATACAATTTGTACTTAAAAGTTTTGGGGTTTAATGTCCTGAAATATAAATTAGGTTAAGGTAGTTGACAATGTTTCTTGGGTTCTCCATCTTTATCTATCTTTCATGTCCTTTTTCTATGAATTGCTTAGAGAAAGGTTTGAAATTCCTTATTAGAGTTGTGGAATTGTCTCTTTTAATCTGTTAATTTTTGCTTCATGTATCTTATGTATCTTAAGGCATATTGACATTTATAATTGTTATCTTCCTGATGAATTGACTCTGTTTGTTTTCAGATGTATCTTTTTGAATTACATTTTCAAAAAATGCTTGTTGTAGGAATTACAATATGCAGCCTTATTTACAGTCTTAGAGTTAATATTGTATCATTGCTCAAGAAAATAAATAATTCGGTGCTCTATAGGTTCATACACTACTCTATGTCCTTAATGTTATACTTGTTATATACAGTTCCCTTTGCTTCGAAGAACTTTTTTTAGCCTTTCTTGTAATGCATCTGAGTGGTTACAAATTTCCTTATGCTTTCTTTGATTTTATTCTTGAAGGGTATTTTTCTGGGTTGACAGTTGCCCTCACCCTTTATTCACTTTACAGATGTTGTTTCACTGTCTGTTGGCCTCCATGGTTTCCGATGGGAAGATTATGGTCAGTTAAATTATTGTTACCCAATTCCCCCCCCCCCCATTTTTTATTGTGGTAAAATACACATAAAACTTGTATCATAACCATTTTTTAAAAAAGATTTTATTTATTTATTAGGGAGAGAGAGCAAGACAGCGAGAGAGCAGGAACGGGAGACAGAGGGAGAGGGAAGAGCAAACTCCCCACTGATCAGAGAGCCAGACATGGGGCTCAGTCCCAGGACCCTGGGATCATGACCTGAACAGAAGGCAGACACTTAACTGACTGAGTTACTCAGGTGCCCATTTTTTGTTTTTGAGTGATGTTGAGTTTTGTTTTGAAATACTTTATCAGATGTGTGATTTGGAAATATTTTCCCCTGTTCTGAGAGTTGCCTTTTTGCTCTGTCAGCAGTGTCTTTTGATACACAAACATTTAAAAAATTTTTATTTTATTTTTTCAGTGATCTAAGATTCATTGTTTATGCACCATAGTGCTCCATGCAATACATGTCCTCCTTAATACCCACCACCACCACCTCCCCTCCAAAACCCTTAGTTTTTTTCTCAGAGTCCACAGTCTCTCATGGTTCATCTCCCCACTCCAATTTCTCCCAATTCACTTTTCCTTTCCTTCTTCTAATGTCCTCCATGTTATTTCTTATGCTCCACAAGTAAGTGAAACCATATGATAACTGACTCTCTCTGATTGACTTATTTCACTCAGCATAATCTCCTCCAGTTCACTCCATGTTGATACAAAAGTTGGGTTTTTATCCTTTCTGATGGAGGCATAATATTCCACTGTATATATGGACCACATCTTCTTTATCCATTCATCTATTGGCTATTGTGGACATTGCTTCTGTGAACCTTGGGGTACACATGGCCCTTGTTTTCACTATGTCTGTATCTTTGGGGTAAATACTCAATAGTACAATTGCAGGTCATAGGATATGCACACAAAATTATAATTTTCATGAAATCTAGTTTGTCTATTTTTTTTTTCTGGTTGTTTATACTTTTTGTGTCATCTCCAAGAAATCATTGCCAGATCCTGTGGGTTTTTTTTTAGAGAGTTTTATAGTTTTAGATCTTCCATTTAGGGCTATGGATTAATTTTGAGTTAATTTTTCTTTGTGTTAATAGTCCAACTTTATTCTTTTGTTTATGAATAGTCAGTTTCCCCAGCACCATTCACTGAAAAGTATTTGCCCCATTGAATAGTCTTGGCACCCTTGTTGGATATAATTTGACCATATATTTGAAGGTTTATTTCTGGATTCTTTATACTCTTTCATTGATCTGTTTGTCTAAAATATGCCAGCACCACACTGTTTTGATTATTGTAGCTTTATAGTTAGTTTCAAAATCAGGAAATAAGTCCTCCAGCTTTGTTATTTTTTAGAATTGTTTGGGGCTCCTTGAAATTCCTTATGTATTTTAGGATAGGTTTTTCTATTTCTGCAAAAAAGATCCCCTCATTGGGATTTTGATTGAAATTACATTAAATCTGTAGATCACCTTGGGTAGTACTGACATCTTAACAATGTTGTCTTCTACTCCATAAACCTGGGAAATTGTTATATTTATTTATGTCTTTATTTTCTTTCAGAAACATTTTACAGTTTTTATTGCACAAGTTTCTTACCTGCTTGATTAAGTCAATTCCTAAGTATTTTACTTTTTATGCTATTTTAAATTAAATTTAATTAGTTAATTTAAAATTAAATTAAATTATTTAAAATTAATTTAATTTAAATAATGAATTTTCTTAATTTCCTTTTCAGATTGTTCTTTGTTAGTGTATAGAAGTGTACCTGAGTTTGTGTGTTGACTTTGTATGTTGCCATGTTTATTATGTGTTTATTAGTTCAAAGAGATCTTTGTGAAATCTTTAGGACTTTTTATACACAAGATAATATCATCTGTGAATGGAGATAATTTTACTTCTTCCTTTATAATTTGCATGCTCTTTATTTCTTTTCTAATGTTTATTGATTCTGGCTAGGACTCCCAGGACTGTATTGAATAAAAGTGGTGAAAGTGGATATCCTTGCCCTATTCCTAATCTTAGGTGAAAAGCTTGCAATCCTTCACTATTAAGTGTGATATTCACTGTATTTTTTTTTCAAAGATGGGTCTTATTATGTTAGGGTAATTATCTTCTATTCCTAGGTTATGAGTGTTTTTTATCATAAGAGGATTCAATTTTGTCAAATGCGTCTTCTGCTTTGATTGAGATGATTACGTGTTTTCTCGCCTTCATTCTGTTGATGTGTCATATTAAACTGATCAATCTTCATATATGGAAACAATCTTGTAATTGAGTAATAAATCCTACTTGGTAATGATATGTCATCTTGTTAATATGCTGCTGAATTCGATTTCTTAGTATTTTGTGGTGGATTTTTGCATCAGTGTTCATGAGGGACAATGGTCTGTAGGTATTGCTCCCATATATTTAATATGCCATTTATTTTATTTCTGGCTGCTTTCAAGATTTTTTGTATATTTTTGATTTTAACAGTTTAACCTTGATGTGTCTAGACCCTATTTTTTCATTTAAAATTTTATTTATTTATTTGTCAGACAAAGATGTAGGTAGGCAGAGAGGCAGGCAGAGAGAGAGAGAGGGAGAAGCAGGCTCCCTGCTGAGCAAGGAACCTGATTTGGGGCTTGATCCCAGGACCCTGAGATCATGACCTGAGCTGAAGGCAGAGGCTTTAACCACTGAGCCACCCAGGTGCCCCATTTTATTCATTTTTATGTGTTTGGAGTTTCCTGAGATTCTGAATCTGTAAATTTATATATTCTACCAAATTTATGAAGTTTTCAGTCATTGTATCCTAAACTACTTTTTCTATCCATTCTCTCTCTCATCTCCTTCTATAATTCCAGTGATTCCACATGTCCCTAAGACTCTTTCATCCTTTCTTTCCAATTTTTTCCTTTTTTTTTCAGATTGAAAAAGTTCTACTGATGTATCTTCAAGCCCACTGATATTTTTCCTCTATTTTTTCCATTCTAATATTAAGCCAATCCAATTATTTTTAAAAGTCCTGTGTTATATATTTCTGTACTAAATTTTTGTTAGTTTCTTTTTTATAGTTCTTATTTCTGCTGATATTCATTCATTATTAGATGCTTATTTTTTTTCTCACTAGGCATAGTTATAGTAGCAGTTTTAAGCCATTTTCTGATAATTCCAAATCATCTCTCATCTTGGTGTAGTTCTTTTTTCATTCATTTATTTATATGATAATAGGTTGGTCATACTCTACTAACTCTAAATACATATTCTTCTGTATTTTGGGTCATTTTGGATTGTGTTCTAGACTTTGTGATCATTATATTGTAGAGACTCTGGATTCTGTTATATTGCTCCAAAGGGTGTTGATGTTTGGGCTCAGCTTAGACTCAAACTGTAGCCTCTGTCTTGGCTGCAGTGAGTGGTGGCTCAGATCTCAGTTTGGGTTACTCTTGGTATACTGTGAACATGTGTGATTCAAGAGCCAGGCAGAAACTTGAGCAGAGTCTAGACACAGAATTAGGAGTAATACTTCTTTGCCTGTCTTCTTTTTTAGCAATTTCTCTCTCTGACTTCTCTGGGATCCTTCTCCTGTCCCTAATTCCAGAAACATATACATATACTTTTTATCAGACTTTCTTTTTATCATACTCCATACCTCCACAACTACAATGGCCCACAGAGCAAAACCACAAAAATGGGAAACTCACCCTATGTTAGCCGCCACTTCTGAGTTTCTACTTTCCCTCAAAATCTGTCTGCTTTTGGGACACCTGGGTGGTTCAGTTGGTTACGCGTCTGCCTTCGGTTCAGATCGTGATACCAAAGTCTTGGGATAGAGTCCTGAATCAGGCTCCTTGTCAGCGGGGAGCCTGACTCTCCCTCTGCCTTCTGCTCCCCCTGCTTATGCTCACTCTCTCTCTCTGTCTCTGACAAATAAATAAATAAAATCTTTTAAAAAACCTGCCTGCTTTTGTTCATTTTCTTGTTACCTTATAACACTGTTTTTGTATTTCTTTCAGAGTGTCATTGTGGGAGGATCTACTTGTTAGTTGCATCCAAATAATAATGTTTTATTCTTTTAAATGTTTATTTTTTTTAGCTTTTATTTATTTATTTGACAGAGAGAGAGATAGGCAGAGAGGCAGGCAGAAAGAGAGAGAGGAGGAAGCAGGCTCCCTGCTGAGCAGAGAGCCTGATGTGGGGCTCAATCCCAGGACCCTGGGATCAGGACCAAAGCTGAAAGCAGAGGCTTTAACCCACTGAGCCACCCAGGTGCCCCAATAATAATGTTTTAAATTGAGAAGTTATTGCTTTCTAAAAGTTTACTGTATAGAGAAGGAAAATATAGAGTAGTTTCCAGGTGAAGTGTGGAGGTGTGTGTGTGTGTGTGTGTGTGTGTG